>PVIR01007091.1:0-51223 GCA_004026965.1 Petromus typicus
AATTCTGAGCTAATTCTTCACACCAGGTGTCAGACATAAAAATTTAATTACATTCCTTCTCTGTTTAAACTTTTTAATAACTTCCATTGCCCTAAGAGTAAAAGTAAAAATTCTTTAGCATGACCTAAAGAGTCTTACTTGGACCATCTTTTCTTTCTCCACCAGATTCATTACCCAATTTCTCCCTTTCATTTTCTAGAGTTCAACACCCCAAGATATTAAAATTCCAGAGAAGTAACTCTCTGCAATTAAGTTTTCATACATGCTCTTCCTTCTGACTCTAAAACGTTCACCTTGGAAAATCCTCTTTGTCCTTCAAGTCTCAATTCACACACTTCTATTATGAAGCCTGCCTTATTCATTCTCCCAGAAGAGTTGGGCCCTGCTATCCTTATATTTTTCTCAAATTTTAGTGGTGCTGTAGCTTGGTGGAATTCTATTTTATATGGATATGTCTTGCACTAGAAATACCATCTGATTGTGGACGGGTCCCATGCATTATTTATTAACCTCAGTGTTTAACATTGTGTCTGACCCATATTAGGTGCTGAGCATTTTCAAAGTGAACAACAGGACAGATTTCCAATTACTCTTTGGCATAAGGATGAGATTTGATATAAAATAAAAACAGATCTGGTCACAGAAAATAGAAAAGAAATCCATAGCACCCTGAACATCAGCAGGAATCTGCTGAGCCCTGAGCACAGGCTTCCAGAACTTTCTCCCAACAAAAGGGTTTTCTGTTCACATGAGGCAGAGTAAACCTACTTATATTCTGAAATGAAGTAACAGCAAAGACACAGGACCAATGAATGTAAGGCAGAAAGCTGGCAGCCTGACTAGCAGGAATGCAGAATCCCTTTACTTTGAAGAAGTCGTGGAGAGAGTCTAGGCTTTGTGGTCACAGAGGACTTGGTTCACAGGCAAGAGGTTGAACTTTGCTCTTTGCGTCTCAGTTTTTCTAACTGTACACTTTGGATAGTGATACTAACTCCAGAGAGCTTGACAATTAACTGGAATGATAAAGGGCAAATTGACAGAATCTAGAAACGCCTTCTTCGCTCTCTCCTGGTGTGGCTCTCCTGTTTGGTCTCTTCCAACCTCTCAGAATTGTTTTGAGAAGAAAATGAAACCAAAGATAAAAGTGTACACCAAAATTTTTATGTAAAGCCAAAAATGTTGAGCCTGTGTATCAAGAATGATATTATCTAATGTTTAACACTGAATATATTTGAAATGTTTCCCACAAATATACAGCAGACTCTCAACCATGTGTGTTATTTAAGAGTTATGTGGAGAAATTGAATCTCTTAGAAGTATTTTATTTGTAAATTGTTTTATTCAGAGTTCTGGAGTAGATCAGGTCAAACCCTTCTTTGAGCAATCTGGAGAAAATTGCAGCAATAAGAGCTTAAAGTCCTTGCCTTCCTTGTAGCAAATTAAACATACTTTATCCAAATCTCCCCAGTTATTTTCTCCACTCCAATAACCTTACACTGTGTTTCAGTAAGGGTTTGATCAAAGAAGTGCAGCCTCTATGTCATGCATTAATGTCTAAAGTATTTACTGAGGTTCTTGGACTTACACAGCTGTGGGATGTGGTGAAACCATTGGATGAGGCCTCTTTTGGCTCGGTCTGAGGGGGAGACAGAAATTCACAGAGCAGGAGGCTGGGAAGGAAAATGGATATGAAACGATAGAAACTAGAACAGGAACCTGCTAAACTGCTTGGAACCTATGAGGATGGTGAAACACAAGACGGTCCTGCTCTGTCCTTATACGTAGATGATGCGGTGTCATGAAGAAGAGCCCAGTGCCCTTGGTCACAGAGCTGAGTCTATGTCTGGCACAGGAGCCAGCAAAGAGGAACAAAATCTGGTGGGAGGTCTAGGAACAGAAGTGGGGGCCACCCAGCCAGGAGAGCCAGCATGACCAACAGGGTATGTGAAGCTGCAGGACACCCAACTGCCTGCTTTGACCTTCTCAGTGGAGAAAGAATGTGGCCCACAATTCGTGTCCACCAGGAGCTCTGCAAGGAAGGAATTCTGAGAAGCTCAGTTCTAGTGGAGCTAAGCTGATATACTCTACATTCAGCACATTCTGAATGATTGTGCAAAAATTCTGCTCAGTACTTTTCAATTTCTTAACCTAACTTGTTCTCATCTACGTTCTTGGGATACAATCTTCCCTCAGACATCCCAACTCTCCTTACCAAAATTGAGCTTTACTTGCTATTCAATAGATAAATGAATCCAACCCAATATATCAATTTTCCAGGGCAATGTTTAACTTTATCTGTTTCATAATGGATTCCCAGAACTAGTAATCACACTCAACCCACATTGTCCAGCATGGGCCTTGTTTAAAATGAATTCTGGTTTAATGGTTTTTCCATGTTACTCTGAAATGCAGTCTGAGCTCTTTTCTCTGCAGCTAAGTCTTTCATCTTGCAAACAGAGTCGACAAATCTCTACTATACTAAAAACTTGAAATGGATTAGTGAGGTGTCCTCCATGGTAGGAAATGAATTTATTGTTTAAAACAAAAGCAATTTGCCCTGGTTCAGCTTTGAAGAAAAATATAGAAAGTCATGCTATTAGCAATTATTTGCATTTTTTTTTAGGTTTTTTGAGACAGGGTCTCCCTTTTTTGTGGTTCAGGCTGGCCCTGAGCTCAGCCTCAAACTCACATCACAATCCTCCTGCCTCTGCCTCCCGAGTGCTGGGATTACAGGCGTGAGCCACCACGCGGTATGTGGTACTGGTTGCTGCTGGGTGTGGGTCTCCACACCCAGTATTGTTATGTGGTTACCGGGGAATCGAACCTGGGCCCTTGCGCTTGCAAGACAGGCGCCGGAACCACTGAGCTAACTCCCCGGCCCCTATTTGCATATTTTGTACAGATTTAATAAGTCTTTACATTGAACTTTGGGTTCTATATGGAGACTATATAGAACTCTGTGAGATTTTCAAATAAAGGTGGAAAGCTTAAGCGGGATCGATGTACCACACTGCCTTTTTCTCTTTTCCCTATCTGCACATGTTACAGGCAGGTATCAAACATAAAGGAAGTGGAAAATGAGAAGCCACAGTGAGGAAATGCTGCTAAAATGAAGGACTCTGGTGAAAGTAGATCCCAGGTCAAAGATTAGCACAGTGTGACCTGTGTAGGGCAGGTGAGTACTTGTAAGCTGCTCCCTACAGAAATTTAGAACTTTCTGCAGAATCGTGCACCACACCTGACAACTGTGGGTGTGAGGCTGGGGCATCTTTCTATACAGTGACAGAAACTCCTTTGGCAGGAAAGAAACTCAGAGAAATACCAGGATACTCTGGGAAAAGGACATAAGGGACAATCCAGATGGGACATCTAAGAGAGTGCAGCTCTTGAAGACAGAGAGCGCAGGTCAAGACAGCCACTTGTAGAAGGGAGGGTGAGCAGGAAGCAGCTGTAAATAGTGCGGTTTCCACTGGTCTCAGATTATGTACACACAATCATCTGGCAAGGTGACCTGAACTTGTAACACTGAAAACTTAGTAATCACCAAGCTAATCTTTGTATCTGGTAGTTGTTTGTTCAGTATCTCAGTTTTACAAAGACCATGTAGGTGGTGTTCTGAGGATTACTGCTGGCTAGGAACATGTAGATGATATGGTATGAGATGTTAGTTTCATTGTAATATTGTGTTATGGATTACATTTAGCTATTCTCTCAAATATCACGCACTCATAGGTGGGTTTCTTGATAGTTGACTAGATCCTCGGATGGATTTAGTACACTTCTAAGAGTGGACAGTGGATTTACTGAGAAGGAAGGCTCACTGCTTCCTGCTAGCCTTGCCTTGCAGGGTTTCTCCTCGGCCTTGCCCTACTGCCACTCCCGTTCAATGGAGCCAACTGACTCCGGTCTGAAACTTCTATAAGCTATAAACTGAATAAAATCCCCCTTTAACTTATAGGTATTGGGTATTCTGTTCCAGCAATGAGAAATTAACGAAGACAAACTGTTAATAAGTTTTATTTCAAAAACTTTGTTGATGATACCACCAATTGTAAAATGAATACTAAAATTTTGGGTGAGGTTGCTCATTCATGCAAATATTTCTTGAAGACTAAGTAGCTGTAAATACTAAGGAAAGAAATAAGAGAGAATTTCCTTGATCTCATGGAGTTTGTATTCTACTAAGCTTGTCATCTGGTAATCTTTTCTCTTCTTCCCTGAGATAATCAGTGCAAATCATTTTAATTTTCACATTTCTCTTTGGGTCTCCCCATCTCTGCCTCTCTCCCTTCACTCGAAGCAGATCACTTTGCATCTCACTGCACAAAGAATAAGTAGAGCAGCTCAATTTCTTCCACCTCTGTGGACAATAGAACCCAGCTTCACCTTCTTCCTGACTGAAAGTAGCAGGCAGTAACTTTGAAACTTCTGCCAAGGCCGAGAGGCCATAAGCTATGAATGTATCTATGTTGGCTTGAGAATTTGGCTGCAAGATTGAGAGTACTGTGGACCCCTGCTTATGAACCCAATTCATTCTTGAAGGCTGCTTGTCACTCAAGTTGGTCAGTGAAGGCTCAAGCTCCTCTGCGCAGCCTTCAGAGTCTCTCCTGTACATGGCAGATCTCAGGGTCCTTAAAGTGACCTTGGTCCAGGATCTCTCAGTTAACCCCACATAGGGAAGAAGGTTGTCATGTTCCTTCCAGAACTTTTTAAGAGTTAAATCTGTGTCTAAGACCATGTGGAAGCACAAGCAACCAGTACTGGGGTTGTAACTCAAGACTACATTGGTAAGTTAAAATCACAGTTCTGATTGTAACCTGCTAGTCATAACTTGAGATACACAGTATTTTGCTTAATTCAAGAAATCCCCATTATGGAGTGCAATCATGATGCATATATGTATTGTACCAATAAAGATTTCAATAAAAAAAGAATCCCTTCATTTGCTAATGAATCCCAAAGCTTCAGCACTCCCACAGAGCATCTAGTCACCTCTTGCTAACTTGTTCTGATAACCTTTAAAGAAGGCTGCATCCAATCTTAAATTACAACATTGCGTTTTTGAATAAATTTTTTATTAGTAGAAAGCTAGTAGATAATATGTCAGAAAAGTGTGGGATTATAAAATGGTTTAATTTAAAAGAAACTGTATTGGTCTACTTTCTACAGCAACTGCAGAATCCCTGAGAAGAGGTAAATATAATCAACGGTGGTTTATTTGGCTCCCAGTTCTGGCAACTGAGACTTCTACCCTTAATCACATCTTAAATGTCCCATCTCTCAAATTCTTACACTGGGATTAAATTTCCAACACAGCCTAGGGATGTGGCTCACCAACACATAAATGCTGGGGAACACATTAAACTACAGCGGTGAGTGCCCACAAAACTTCCCTTCTATCTCTGTAGTCACAAGATTACGATTAGCCAAAAACATACCTTTAGGATGTTTATGTGAACTGGTAGAGTTAAAATCAAGCTGAAAAACAATGGGTTGGTAACAGTGCTTGGTGTGAGTTCCAGCCCTTTCATTCAGTAGCCATGTAGATGACTTGGAATTTATTGATATTTGTATAACTAAGTTTTATCACTTATAAATGAAGATAAAAATACACTGTCATACAAGTTATTGCAATGGAATGACGTCTTCTCCCCAAATGTTTAAACACAAGTCTTTTTTTTTTTTTTAGTTTTGTAAAACAGGGTCTCATTTTGTAGTTCAGGCTGGTCCTGAACTCAATCTCGAACTTAGCAATCTTCCTGCCTCTGCCTCACAGGTGCTGGGATTACAGATGTGAGCCACCACTGTGGTATGTGGTACTGATTACTTGTAGGCGTGAGTCACCTCACCTGGCATTGTTGTATATGGTTACCTAGGATCGAACTCAGGACCTTGCGCTTGCAAGGCAGGTGCTGGAACCACTGAGATAAATCCCCAGCCTTCAACCCTAGCCTTAATGTGATGATATTTAAAGATGAGGCATTTGAGGAGTTGAGTCTATGCCTTTAGGGAATGAGGTAGAATCCCACAAATGGGATTAGTGTTCAGACAAGAAGGAATTCAGGAGAGAGGATTCCTTTCTTGGCTAAGGGAAAATATGAAAAAATGAAGGAGACTTACTAGACACAAATGCTTCTAGAACCTTGGTCCTAGACCTCTTCACTTGTAGAATTTGAAAAATGAGCATTTGTTGTTCATGCTGCCTAGTTCATGGCATTTTAGTAAAGCAGCCGGACTTGATGAAGATGAGTAGCTGAGACACCCAGCACCTCATTGGAGTGAAATAGTATTTGGATCAAGATTATACTACTTTTCTTGACTCTTCCTGTCATCTTTCACATGTCCTGCCCTGCTCTCACCTCCTCCTTGTCCTGGTTTCACTTTTAAGTCTATAATTGAAGTGGAATTGATGCCAGAAGTTTCCAGAGGAGCTGACCGAATACTAATATTCCCAAACAGTTAATCCTCTTAGAGACAGTTTTGAGTTATATTGCTATTTTGTTGAGGGTATCTCTTGCCTATTTGACACAAGTTTGAGTAATAGAAACCTAATGAGCCTTCTCTCATCAAAAGGCCATCTCTACGCTAAAACAAAATGTGTTTTTCAAGTCAATTATCTTTTTGCTTTCTTGGCCGAATTTTGTGGTGAACACTTAGTAACAAGAATTATAATTAGAATACTGAGAGTATCATTCCATTTTTTAATCATGGAAATGCTGCCACCGTGTTGGTAAGGCATAGCTACAAGAAACATGGATGAAGAAATTTGTGCCTTCATATTAATTTAGATATATCACACACTTTTGATGAATGGAGGAGTTCTTGTCCTTCAAGATGAATTTGCTAATTCACTTGGTGGAATCTGATCTATCTTCCTTAGTGAAGAGAAATAGGATCATTTGCAAGGGATACAATGGAGACCAGACTGCTACATTTGTTTTAATCTCTGGTGATGTACTGTGCCGCAGTGTGGAACGTGCTCCCTCTTTATTTCCCAGAGTTAGTTCGATATTTACCAACTTACTGCTGATGTACTGTAGGAGAAGATGAAAGTGAAGCATGGAAAATATTCTCAGAGGAAAGTTGAAATGGACCCAAAAAAGGGCTTGGTAGATAGCCACGAGCCACTGTTCGTGACTCAGCTCGACTGACGAGAGGCTACTGTTTCACTATGTGCATGATTATAGAAATAGAGGACAGAAAAGTGCTCCTGATCCCCCTGAGTTCAGATTTTGCCACTTCAATCCTGAGAACTCAGATTCTGTTCCTCTTGGAGAAAGGTTGATATGAAATGAAAATGACAATAATGATCCATAAGCCCAGCTCTTTCTTTCCCTGGAATTTATCTGCTTGGTACAAGAGGAGGATAAGGAATGAGGTAAATATATTTACATAATAAATAAAATTTACATATAATTTTTGAGTGTTGACTATATGTAAGGCCCTGAATTAGACCCTACAGATGAAGAAATGAAGAAATCTTCTTTGCATTCTTAGGAATCTCATAGTTTAATAGAAAAAGAATATTTGTCACAAAAATCAGTGGTCATAGAGCTCTGTCCAGGTATTCTGAGCCCAGGCTCATTTGGAGGATACTGTGCAGCTGATTTGCTGATAATGTCTTTTTTTTTTTTTTAAGGTTTTTTTGAGACAGGGTCTCGCTTTGTAGTTCAGGCTGGCCCTGAGCTCAGCCTCCAACTCACATCACAGCAATACTCCTGCCTCTGCCTCCTGAGTGCTGGGATGACAGGCGTGAGCCACCACGCCCGGCACTGTGGTATGTGGTACTGGTTGCTGCTGGGCGTGAGTCTCCACTCCCAGTATTGTGTGTGGTTAACAATGATCGAACCCGGGTCCTTGCACTTGCAAGACAGGCACCGGAACCACTGAGCTAAATCCCCGGCCCGCTGATAATGTCTTTTTTACAAGAAACCTATAATGTAATGAGGAAAGTACACTGGGCCAGGAGAAGAAGCAAAACAGACATATGGGTTCAACAATCTTATATCAGTGAATCTATGCAGTGCAGACAACATCACAGACTCCTCCTTCCATTCCAAAGCCTCACCCCCTACATTGATCCTGAGCTCCTATTGGCTAACGATAATTCTCAGCAAAAAGACACCTACAACTGCGGATCATAAGCAGGCAAGCTCACACACAGCACTGGCCTGGTAAAGAGGACTAGTATAATGCACTACTAGATACAATAAATAAATAAACTAATTAATTAATTAATTAAAAATTTGGATTTTATACCCAGATATTTGGAGTCTCCTTCTGTAGACAGCATTAAATATCTGTAGCAAACTACAATTAGTGTAAGAATAGGAGAATGTGACTGTCCAGTTATACTTTCATTGATACTTTATTTTCTCACATAAAAACTGGAGCTTTAAAAAATAAATTTGAGAGTGAAGAGTATGGTCAGGGAAGTCTTCACAGAATACCTTTATTTATTTATTTATTTATTTATTGAGACAGAGTCTTGCTTTTGTAGTTCAGGCTGGCCCTGAGCTCATCCTTGAACTCACAGCAATCCTCCTGCCTCTGCTTCCCGAGTGCTGGGATTCTCCACACCCAGCATTGTTGTATGTGGTTAGCAGGATAAAACCCAGGCCTTTGCACTTGCAAGGCAGGCACTGGAATCCCTGAGTTAAATCCCAGCCCCAAAGAACATCTTTTAACTGAGGTAGATTTATAAGGAAAAGACTCTTAAGTATGAAACACTAGTAAAATGGGACATTAGTGATTGGAATATTTACCCAATAATCCTGGATTAAACCCCAGTGGAAACTTTTTCAATCTGATGGTGCTCTTTCTCTATAGGAGAGGTGATCACAAACTATGGTGAATGCTTAAATTAACATAATTATCACAGTAAAAGACACATTGTTAGCAACCCTCTCGAAATACTTCCTTCCACCATGAAAACACTACTCCCCTCCTTCTTGCAAGTTTTTGACACAGTTCTGGAGCCCTTTCCTGAATGTTGTTGCTTGAGCTGTCTTGGCTGCCTCAGGGTCCTGAACAGATTTAAAATATTTCCCTTTCAGGCCGGGGAGTTAGCTCAGTGGTTCCGGCGCCTGTCTTGCAAGTGCAAGGGCCCGGGTTCGATTCCCCGGTAACCACATACAATACTGGGTGTGGAGACTCACCCCAGCAGCAACCAGTACCACATACCACAGTGCCGGGTGTGGTGGCTCACGCCTGTAATCCCAGCACTCGGAGGCAGAGGCAGGAGGATTGCTGTGATGTGAGTTGGAGGCTGAGCTCAGGGCCAGCCTAAACCACAAAGCGAGACCCTGTCTCAAAAAAAAAAAATTATATATATATATATATATATATATATATATATATATATATATATATTTCCCTTTCACTGTCAAGCAACACTTTGAGGAAGAGCTGGAAGTTACAGTGTCAGACTCAGTGAATAAGGTGTGTGAGGATAGACCAGAATGCTTTTATTTGACAAAAATTGCCATAAACATCTAATCAATGAAAGATGATCAAAATATGTGGCCTATGTTAAAGTTTTAGAAATTTATCACAGTAAAAAATACCTTTATTTACCCCTCAAAATACTCAAAACAATCTCCTTGCTTTGAACACACTTATCCTACCATTCTTGGCAATATGTCATTTATTATAATCAATTTTTTAGTGCTTTGAACACTTACTATATGTTTCAATCACCCCTTGTATATACATATGCCATATATCTTTATCTTGATTTCTCCATGTACATCATATATGCTATATGACATGTATTATATCTATCTCTATCTCAAGTGAGTCTTTAAGAAAAGAGTAACATTAGATTTTAAGGAAGGAGGCTATTTATATTCTGAAGATGAAAACCTTTATGGATGGTGACATTTTCTCTCTTAGAATGAAGAGATTTGTTCAGAGTTATAAATATATTTTCTTTCATTTAATGGTAGACTTGTTCTGCCAAGTGTAATGATTAAAATGTTCTGATAAAGCACTTTTCCAAAGATATTCCTTAGTACCTGGGGATATTTTCATGCAGTCTTGCATTGTTTGATTTGATACACGTTGGGAGAAATGTTAACTGGTGGCTTATAGAACTTCCAGGAAAACAGGGGTACCCCAGAATGGAGAGCATCTCTAATTGGTTCCAGATCTGTTTCCTGTCATGTGTCCCTCCAGAGTTCGTTTAATTCTATTAGTGACAAATTAAAATCATGTTTCAGTATACTTATCTGATTCGCTGCCTACTCAAATATCCATGTTTTAATAATACAATAAAATTAAGCAAGATTTCTTTGTATGTAGCTCAGAATCAGTATCTATGGCATCCTTTTTATTTTAAATTTTAGATTAGAGTGCTTGGCTTAAAGGCTGAGAGAATGACTGGTTGGTGTTTGTCTTCATTGCTTAAGTTTTTCATATTTTATGTCCTTTTGAAAGGTCTTCCCAATGTCTTCTTATAATGTCCTTTGAATTTGTAATCACTGAAAAGCAAAGACCAGGGAGGAAATTGTCTAGATTTTCTTATCCCTTCTCCTCATGAGAACACTCTTAAACTTACTTGTGTATGTGAAACACCACTGAGGAAAGAAAATCACCTTGCCTGGACTCTGCATTCATGCCTCCATTTTTAACACCATGATGACAGATAAGTATGGAGGAAATGCCCCATAAAGAAAAGAAAAGGGTAGGCATATTCTCTCTCTCTCTCTCTCTCTCTCTCTCTCTCTCTCTCTCTCTCTCATTTTTTTGAGAAAGTCTCACTTTGTAGTTCAGGCCGGCCCTGAGCATACTATGTCACCCAGGCCAGCCTCAAATTTACAGCAGTCCTTCTGCCTCTGCCTCCTGAGTGCTGGAATTATAGGCACAAGCCACCACACCCAGCTAACACACATATTCTCATGGATAAAGGGCATTATGACAAAATACTCTGTTAATAGTTTGTACAAGAGATTGCAACATATCTTAATTCTACTTTTACAAAAGCTTATGCACAATGCTGAATTAGAAAAGATAGGCAATTTATGTCTTTTTGGATTTTGTTATTCTTATACATTCTTTCCTGAGACAAGAAGATATGTGAGGTCTTATTTAAATATGAAAAGGGCAGACAGGCTTAGGGAAATATTTTTTTGTTTGTATAACTTCTGTCTGTTTACATGCATTTACATTTTTCCCGTAGGAGTAAGTTGTTTAAAATTTGAGAGATATGCCTTTCAAAGCTGTTTATCTGTAGAAAGTTTGAAATAAGCACTTGGATAATTTATGAAGGAGAGTAGAAAGAATCCTGTGAAGAAATTTTTCACTCAACTAAATTATCTACTAAGGAAAGCATGGCTTAACCAACCTAGATGCCTTCTCCTGTCTATTCTGCAAAGATTCCACTTTGAGGTCTTTAGAGAACTGATTATTCCTTTGTTACTTCAATTAAATGAAGTCAGAGTTGACCTTATCTCCGGATTTTGGTTTGGCATAGGGAAAAGCAGGCCCTTGGAGGTGTTTTCATCTCTCCGGGCCAACAGCACTAGCCTGCACTGGTTATCCAGGGTGGGCTCAGTCTTCTGGACATCAACAGCTTTTAAAAGTCTTCCTGGAAGCAGCATTCTCATTCTCCAGGAGCAAATCAGTGCATTTCACTCTCAGTCCACATGCTTTGGGGAAGGCTAACCAGCGCTGCGCCACTCCTCCCCATCCAAGCACCGGAAGTCACATAACCTACCCGACAATCCACATGCCCCATCTCCTTACCAGGACAGACTCAGATCCGAATTTGCACCCAGCTAGAGGTGTCTCCAGGCTTAGGACAAGAGTACAATCTTAAAGGGATGGAGAATCACTTTCTTTATCTCTCTGTCTCTTCTTCTCCCCCCATTTTAATTAGAAACAGCTATAAACTGAACAGTCATATGAAAAGATATACCATCATTTTCATTTTATTGTATAGAAGCAGTATGTGGAAGGCTGAATTTGATGCTTTTGGCACATCATCCATTTGTTGTTCCTGCAATAACTCATAACATAAGTAGATACTCCTGTTATCCCTACTTTACCGATGAGAAGCTAAGACGTAGACAGCTGAGGCAGCCTTGTGAGGGTCACGCACTAGTATGAAAGCAGCAGTCTGTCTTGCACTTAGCTGTCTAGTCTGAAGCCTGTGTTTTTAACTGCCGTGCACCATCTGCAGGTCTTCCAGTGAGCAAGGGAAAGCACACATTTGACGGCTGGACAAACACTGAAGTAAAATGTATATTTTAGAAGGAGATGTAAAGGGAAAGTGGGCCAATATCCAAAAGTCACCAGTGAGAGGCTTTTGTCCATCACTGAGTGGAGGTCACACTGTGAACACCTTGGACAGTCATCGGGTGGAAATAGGCTCATACTCAACTAATATGAACCCTAATAAGCACCTGGCAAGCTGAGTGTGCCTGTCCGAGCAGTCAGGGGTGCTGCACCATTGTCAGTTCTTACGGGGTGTCTGGACACTGCGAGAGTCAAAGCAGTGAGGCCTAGCTCGCTACTTTGTTATTGAACGTGTTTTAAAATTAATTATTTAAAATAATTCACTTATTCATATATCTATTAATCCTCCCACTATCTACACTATAGCCAAATATGTTGGACTATTTAAGATAAAAGAAAGTAGATTTGGTGACTAGGTTGGTGTTGTAACCTGAAGTTAAGCTTAGGAAGGTCCCTGTAATATTTAGTGTTACTAATTGCATGTATCTAATTGGAGATAAATTTAATTCTAGAGGTGTTCTCAGATGCCTCTCCTTGCTAAGAAACATAACAATTTTATAAACAATTTCTCCTTTTGAGCTGGCAGGAAGCCATCAGAATTCTGCAACACTGTCATTAGAAGCTACATTTAGAAGACTTTATGCTGAATACTGTGATATAATTGGAAGAAAATACAAGGGATCAGATGCATGTGGGTCCCAATTGACTCTACATATGGATATGTGACGTTGGGCAACCAGTTTAATATCACTGCATGAGCATATGTTTCTTTAACTGTAATAAGAGGAAGGATAGTTATGATGTTCGAATGGATTTGTGAATATGAACTACACTGTATATTCATATTCACATACCCAATAGATATGCTTTCTACTCTTCCATGATTTCTCAGTTTTAGTTTTTTCATTTGTCAAGTTGAGATAATAATAGCTACTTGAATGAGAGAACAGAGTAGATGCTCAGTAAGTGTCAAGGTGTCCTGAGTCTTTGCTGAAATTCTTAAAACTATAAATGGCTTCATATTTTCACTAGAAAATATAGTTCTCTAGTAAATTGTAAGAAAAATATTACATATCAGAGTAATCACACTCTTGACTCAAAATCCATTACACCTCTGCACTTCATTTGGAAACACAAAATAGAAGCTTGAAGATAAAACAAAGTAGTTTTTTTAATGTGTAATATATAATGCAACCAAATAAATTTTAACTAGAATAATCTGTATGTAGTCCCCATGGCATGGTCAATATTGTTCTAATACTGTACTTTAAAAATAAGAAAAATACGTGGGGAGGACAGGTGGTCCAAGGAAAGAACATTGGCCTTATCTGAATTTTGAATGGTTTGGAATTCAAATTTTTAAAGATTTGTCACATATGTTTGTGTCATATTGGACCCACACCTTGTAGTCAGCAGTCTGGTCACACGTCAGCTCTCCTCCTGTCAAAATGCAGTTTTCTACCGATGGGTCCATTCTGTTTTCACTTTTGCTGGGAAGTTGAATGACGCAGCAAGCAACTGCCTCTGTCCCTAGTTGATGCAGCAAAGGATTTTCTCTTTTGAATAATATCCAATGAAAATTCACCATGGCAGACATGGACTATGCACTCGGTCAAAAGGCATAAACTCTTAACCCACCCTTGACTGTTTCAGCAGAGGATTTCCAGGCTGGCATTACAGGCCATAATGAGCCTCGTCACACACCCTGCCACTGCAGGCTCTGGCTTTATTTCCCATTCACTGGGCTGGAACATCCCCTCAGATTAAGGAGGCCGTCCGCTGCAGTTTATAAGCATGACTCCATTAGAAATGAGTGATAATAGCACAGATTCTGATTTTTATAGCCAATTTCATTTCTACTTCAAGAAACAAATTCTTCATTACATTTGTAAGCAGAGACGGAATCACTCTTTGTAAAAGTTAAAGCATAAATAGTACAGGAAAAGATAATTGAAATCTACACATTTGAATCTGATTCCATTTGATTTATTTCCAGAGAGTTATAAAGCCCTTGCTATATGCAACAGAGTATGATCAAGGCACATGTCAATTTATCTTTGTTGACATTTATTATTCAGATTTCTCTGCCTACATTTACTACAACTGCCACTTTGCAGTTCAACTTGTCATGGATAACTTTGATTACCTTGTTGTCTTTTTATTGTTATCCATGATGTTTTAGAGGCCATCTTACAGTTTCAAAAATATTTGCTTAACAAAGACTAATTTCCTAAAGGAACTCTGTTAAGATTCTAAAATAATATCAAAGAAATAAAAATGATTTCAGTTTAATCCATCATTGACCCTGGATGGATTCTGCGGTGTCGGCTAATCCTGGTGTGCCTGTCCACCCTCATGTGAGCCCTTCTAAACGACAGAGGTTGGGCTAGCACTTTGTAGGTAACCATTAGAACAGAGGAAGGCAACGAAGGCCACTTTCACCACTCGATGACATGCAATTATGACTCCTTCTTGCTCTCAGGTTGTTGCACCTACCATGTCATCAGAATGCTGATAAAGCAAGTCGCTGTGCTAGATATGAGATACACTTCCAGTTCTCCGGATGGTGAGAATCACAGGCTCAGAGCAGCAGCCCAAGACGAGCTGAACCCCACCAGCAAACCCACGAGACTAGAAGCAGACATTTTCTGAGTAGAACTTCTGATTCCAACTGGTGAAGGATTCAGGAGCAGAAAACTCAGCTGAGCTGTTCCTGAATTCCTAGTGCACAGGATCCACGTGATGGCCTCTGCATGTGTTTTATCCTGCTCCGTTTGTCGCAATTTGTCCTGCAGAGACAGATAATTAGCACTATTAGAGACTGCCCACACCCTTGTTTGAATTCTCTCCTGACCCTATTCCAACTTCTCTAGTAGTTATTTAAAAGGTAGCCAGTTTTACTTTGCAGTCTCTTAATTTTGTTCTTATAGGAGCATCAATAAACAGTAAAAAAGGTCACAAGACTAAGAGAGCATGAAGATTACTCCTAGCATCTCTACTGTCTTTTGTCTCAGGCCAACCACTAGAAGCTTGGCTGTCATATAGTGTCGGAGATTTTGCTGATTATTTTATAGTTAACCTGTTTGACTCTCAGTTGTCTTACTTATAAAACAAAAATAGAGAGTAAAAATGGTCAACTTCTGCAGAGCTCTAAGATACTACATTGGATGTTTCCTACATTGGGTGGCATCAGAGTCATCATCACAATAGACCTTAATTCATGTTCCCAGGATCTCCGAGGCAAAGATTCACTGAGAAGTCTTTAATTAGAGCATTGACATGATAACAGAAAGCATATGACAAATAAAGAGTATGTGATCAAAGTGCCAACAGAAGGAAAAATAAAAATTCTGGACTCCCCTGCCCCCGAAACACACTGACTCATTGACAAGACGTGGACAACTTCTTCTGGAAGAAATCCCGAAATTAGAGAGAAATTCTTATATCCAGGGAGAGCATGAATCCAGATGCAGAGAGTAGGTAGGGAAATTAAAAATATTTTCAAGCCATACATCTGACATGGGGTTAATGTCTATAAGAAACTTCTATTTCTCAGTAGTGAACAAGACAAAACTCCCCAGGAACCGAAAAGCAAGGAAACAACCAAATACACTCCTTCAAAAGGAAGCCATCCCTAATAACCCAATTAAACTGGGCTAAAATTTTGCTTAGATTTTTCTCTTGAAAAGAGATACAAATGGCCAGTGAGTTTATGAGGAAGAGGTTATATTGTCACCTTTCTGTTTCGTTGATGAGGCACAGATAAACTACTCAAAGAGTAAACATTCTTTGGGGTTTAGAGTTTTCAAAGCTTCTGTTCATGCTTGCTTGTTCTGTTGCTTTGAGCCTGACATAGGGCAGCACACGCTGTGGAACAAACCGTAACAGAACTGGTCATCACTATGCACCAGAAAATCGCAAATCACAGCCACAGTGAGATCTGCACCTGTTGGGATGGTTTATTTCCAAATGGAAAAAAGCAGGATTAGGGAGGCTATGGAGAAATCGCTACACTTATCTGCTGTTGGTGAGAGTGTACAGTAGTGCAGTTTCTGAGGAAAACAGTATAGATGGTCAAAGGTTAAATCAGAAGTGCCTATGGCCTAGCAATCCTACTTCCAGATGTTCAAGTCCAGTAGACATGATATCAGGATCATGGTGGAAAATTAGATATTACTTTCATTGTAATGTACCAAGATGTAAATACAACCTAAAT
Source organism: Petromus typicus (assembly GCA_004026965.1). Classification (NCBI taxonomy): domain Eukaryota; kingdom Metazoa; phylum Chordata; class Mammalia; order Rodentia; family Petromuridae; genus Petromus; species Petromus typicus. Next base: position 16,454 of record PVIR01007091.1, read on the forward strand.
GATTATTAACAGACAAATAGGTAAAGAAACTATACTTAATCTGCAAAATGGAATATTATTCACCTTAAAAAGAAAATCTTGACATTTGCAAAAATTTAGATGAACTTGAGGACTTTTGAACAAATTAAGCAAGTTATAGAAGAAAAAATTTTGTAGTTTCCAACCTATATGAAGTATAGAAATAAACTGGGAAACAGAAGCATGATCAAAGGTGGTAGCTAGCTGCTAGGGTCATGGAAGAGAAAATAGAGAGTTGCTATTCAAGGGACATCAAGTTTCAGTTACACAACTTGAATAAATTCTAGAGTTCTACTCTACAACAATGTGTCCTCAGTTAATAATACAGCCCTATACACTAAAACATTTTTTTAAAATTCTCTTAATATATTTAGAAGTGGTATAACACTGAGTGAATGACTTCCCAGGGTAAGTACACCTTAATCTTGCAGAGAATAATGGGGGTGCTGTACCACACACAAACACCCTACTTGGTCATGAGGGAGGCTAGTTAGAAGAGAAAGGACATTCATTCCCTCAGAACTTTCAGCCTTTCCATATGTGAACTGTGGGTTTCTCCAGTCAGAGAAAAACTCTGTCAGCCCAAGGAAGCTAAGTCAAGTGTGCACTAGTGCGGTTAAGTGCTCAGTAGTTTCAGGCAGGATATCAAGTGTCTGCCACACCCTGGGTGCTACCTGTTCTGTTCTGCAAGTCAGAAAAGTGAGCACAGAGAGGTCACCATGTTCTTCCACATCTCCGAGTTTGTCTGGAGCCAAGGCAGGATTAAAATCCAGTATAGGAAAAAAATGTTCAAAGGAAAAGGGAACTGGAGGTAGGAGAAAGCAAAGAAAGGAAAGAAAAAAAAAACAGAAACAAGTTTATGTATACAGGGAGTAGAACGGCTGAAAGGAGGACAGAGAGTAGGAAAAATGAGAATCAAAATGCATCATGTACAGGTGCAAATCCTCGACAATGAATGTGGTCACAATGTACATTTACAATGTACCGATACACTCAATAAAGAGAAAAAATACCAATAAGACGTGAAATATCCTCTTATATTGTCAGCAGGAAAAACTACATTTTAATTGAAATGTATGTAAGTAGTGAGCATGCTGTCAGTAACAGGAATTTTGTAATTGTTTCATTCTTGCATGCCTGGCGTTCTCCAAAACTGTACTAGACAAGGTGATACACAAAGGTCCAGATTTGGCAAATCCATACCCCAGTCTTAGCAATAGCAGAAAATAAAAGCAATATGGAGATCTTGAAATAAATCAATCCATTTCTTTGTAATATGATAAAAGACGTACTCTTTGTCTTTAATTATTTTAATATAAGAAAAATCTTACTATTAACTTTTTGCACATTCACTTCCAGTCTCACGTGTGCCTATTTTCCAGGGAGTCATCATATTCTACAGATGTTACTCTATGCAGCATTTTAATATAAGCTTGAAAAGTGTCAGGAAGAGGCCATCTACTCCCTGGGATCTCAGCATGTTGCCAAATTTTAAAATGTTTTCTCTATCGGACAGAAAAAATGGTACTTCAGAGCAAATTCCTCTTCCTGGAAGGACTGAAAACTTCTGCATGTGGTTAAGGGCCATTCTTCTTTTTTCTTTAATAATATGCATTTTTCATTGAAGAAGGCAGAATTCTAAAATGAGAACTCAGTGTAGCTGACAGCTTGATTTTAGCCTCTGAGATTCTAGGCAGAGACTGCTAATAAATTGACTTAGGAAAAATAACATTTTAAACTGCTAAGTTTTGGAGACTTTGTTGTACAATAATAGGAAATTAGTGCATTTGTGTTTCTTATAACTTTTCTCACATTTATTTTAATAGCATCTGAGATTATCATATCACATTTGGTATAATAAACCAATTCCTTACTCTTGAATATCAGTTGTTTGAATTGTTCACTGTTATAAATAGGCGTAAAAAACTATTCATGCATAGAACTTCACCTATTTGCTTTAGCACTGTTTATTTTATTTGCTTGGATATTAAATAGGTAATCTATTTCCCATTCCCAAATCTGAAAATTCAAAAGATTTTCTTTTAATTTCTATGCCTTAATTATAGACTTTCCTATCCTCCCAAATTCAAGTATTACATTATTTTAAATTCCTCCAGAGATTTTTTTGTCTGATAGTATATAACTTCCAATATTATGTACTTTCCTTTTAAATTAAAAAGAATGTATCTTAATATTATTCTATCTCACATTTAAGTAAATAGAACAAACAAAGATAAAAACTCCATACACTTTCTCATGTGAAAGTTTTTTTTAAAAAATGTCAACCTGAAAGTAGAATCATGGTTACAAGAAATTGGAAAATAGCAAAAGAGGGCAGATAAAAGGGGACTGTATTGGATGTGTACTTGGACAGATATTGAACTATACACAGAACTCCTTAACATGTAAAATTAGTGCATGCATATGTATATATGTATATATATACATATATACATACATACCTGGCTAAGATTTTCAGGATTCAAAACAAAGCAGAGAGAGAAATTACTTCTCAGGAATGGAAGAGAAGAAAGTCTAGGACTCTGTGTTTAACACTTGAGGCTGCTTTCCCTTTGGGAATGAGATATTTGGAAGGATTTCTTGAAGACCTCACAGGCTGAAGGAGTTTTGGGTTTTCCACGGAGAGGAGCCATGGTGCGACCCATAAAAGCCTGAAGCTGGTACCTCAACCAGATGGACCCCGGAGCGAGGGCAAATCCCAGCTCAGTGTTCCCCACTTCCTGAAGCAGGGGAGGGGCTCTGAGATCACTTGTATCTGCTGCTGAGATCTGCAGCGAGACTTCAGACAGATGGCAACAAGGCAGGTTTCACATCATTTTTAGAAACTTTTACAGATACTAACTCCCAACCACAAAAACCAAACAAACAACAGGCAATGCAAATACATGACAACTGCGGGGGGAGGGGGGAGAATAAAATTATTGGAAACAATAGAAGATATATAGATCCACAAAGATCCCCCAAAATGCCAAGACCGAACTGAAAATATGCTCAGTTACAATGTCCAAGGTAATAAAAGGAGAGAATGAAATTTCAGTGAATTGAAAGCCGTGTTCTTTTTAATGTTTTGTTTTTATGAACAGGATAGTGAACATACTTTTGAAAATATATTTGTAGAAAGGATATGGAGATGTCGAATTTCTGTGTTAAACATATCTGCAATTGTAATTTGGGTAGCTAGCAAAAAGTAACTCTGTCTGGAGGTACTGTGGATTTACATTCTCCTGAGCAAGGTAGGGTATGGATGTTTCCCTAAGCTCCTTACAGCTCACATGCAAACAAATTTTAATGTCTTCTCACTCTGTGTTCTCCTTTTGCTTATTTGTTACTTCCAGCCTCTGCAGCTGTGGAAGTAAATTTCCAGTGTTTATAAGCTTCTTCATCCGTGGCACTTTGCTGGGGCAGCCTGAAATGCGTGGACACTAGGGGAGGGAGGAAGATGGAGCAGAAAGTCAGGGCAGAGGGCAGTCATTTCCCAGACTTTGTTTAATACACAGGGTGCCGTGTTTAGGCACAATAATAAATGCTGGTGACTTAGAGCTGAGTAAACCAGTCGCCTTCATGAAAAACACAGCTTGTGGAAGAGAGAGGTGTGTGAAAAGAAATGACTGGCAAGTAATTTCACAGAAATACCAGCCAAACCCAGAGAATGAGACTTCTTCTTTGTCACTCAGATTTTCCAGAGTTAAATTAATGTGTGTATCATTGTGATGACATTTTCTGAATCATATGAAAAATGAGATCAAACTATTGACTGCTGGATTTAGTCAGCAAAGTATTTACCAAACAATCCATTTCATCATTGTGCCAGGAGTGAGGGGTAAAAGATGAGCAAATGTTGAATAATATCCTTCAAAGGACAAAAATCCTTCAAGTGTCCTTCAAAGAACAAAAAGTCATCATCTTAGTAGTAGTTGATTATGACCAGATAGCTTGGTGATCCTAGAAATTTAACATATTTCTCAGCCATCTGTGTTGAGTACTAGGCCTTGCGTGTGCATAGATCCAAAGGAAGCACATTGACTTTGCTATAGTTTTTACATAGAGCTAATTCCATCTGGCTTTGCTGAGAAAGAACAGGGATGCACTAAAAAAGAAATGTTGGACGTAAGGCAGGTGGCTCAGCCAGCACAGAGCTGAGCTGGCTCCCTCCAGAACTGCTTGGCAGACATCTAATAATAAGATCAGCTCAGCTTAGTGCCTTCTGCCACTATCATCCCACACAGTGACCTCATCCATCAGAGGAGACTGCGAACACTCGGGTTTAATGAAGTATAATTGCAAAGCAAAAATTAAAAGAAAGATGTGATGTCAATTTTAAAAGTAGACATAGTAAATAGGCACTGGTGGGGTCCCTGAAGGCCAATAAGTCCACAAAGAAGCAACTTCTGCTGTTACTTCTTTAAATCTCCATCAGGAAGTATACTGGACAGAATAATACATATCAGTATTATTCTACTGACTGGAGTAGGACCAACTCCATCAACAGGTCCGTGGAATAATCCTGTCTTCCTACCTAGTGACTGGTCGGTTGGTAGCCAGAGAGGAATGCAGGAAGGAGAACATTTGACCTCAACTTCAGGGTGTAGAATTTTGCTAAGTGCAGAGAAAACCTTAGGAAAAATTGAAGAAACAAGGATGTGCGAGGTTTGTTCAAGAGCAGTGAGCAAAATCTTTTTTAACTAGAGCAACATGTTATACTGTCTTTTGTTAATCTCCCAGAGCCCTAGGCGATTGCATTCACTTCTTACTTCAGCAAGCAGTTATTGAACACTGCATAGTACTGTACCGAGTAATGGACAGGCATCAGAGGAAGTTGCCTTTAGGATAAGAAACCCCCCTGCAAAGATAAACTCATTGATTTTAGAAGTAAAAGCACCTGAGAAATAATCTAACACAATCTATTCATTTTCAAGTACAGAAACTGAGTCCCACACAGCTTAAGTGCATGTAAGCAGCAGAGCACACCAAAGCAACACGCTGCAAGAGGCGTTTAAACCATCGTGTTTTAAACCTGTCACTTGCAAGTGGCAGGAATAGTGCAAGAAGCTGGGGTGGGAACTTGGGGACATAGCAGGTGTCAAGCAGAAGACGAGCAAAAATATATAAAAATTTTGCTTTCATTCTCTCTCTTTTACTAACAGTAGCAAAGCAATTTGGTGGCTAAGTCAGAAATCTGAACATAGTGCCTCAGTTTCCCAAGAGAGCTCCCTCATACAAATACCGAGTTTCACTGTTAGAATCCTGTAAGAACTAACACCAAAGGCATCCAGCTTTCCCCAGAAAAAACTGTCTATGCTCTCTAACTTTTTTCCTTTTGATACATAAGTGCACCAATTGCTTCTTTTGTTTGGACCTATGGATATGTTCTATCCAGACTTGCACTCCCGAATGAATGTTTTTCCTCCTTCTATTTATCCAAATCCTCTCTTCCATTCTTTTACTAATTCAAACAATGGGTCTGATTAGGGCCACCAGGCCTGTGCTGTGTGCTTACTGTATGATGGGCACAGTCAGAGGCTGAGGTCACAAACTGGAGAGAACAGCTCTGTCTTCGAGGACTCTAGCTGGGAGTCGTGTACAGACATGTACATCCGTGACAGATAGGATACCGACCTGGTACTGGCCAAGGTGATGAGGGAAGACTACAAGTTCCTCACCCCTGTCCTGCCCACTGTGAGTAATGACGACCACACCAATGAGCCCAATATATAGACAGATAGATGATAGATAGATAGATAGATAAATAGATGATAGATAGATAGATAGATAGATAGGTGTTGATTGCTATCCTTGTATTGATGTGAGAATAAAAATAAGATTCATCCAGTTTAAAAAAAAAAAAAAACCAAAAGCAGGGCAATCCAGATAAACAGAGTGTGTCAGAAGTATATTGAAGCAAAGTATCTAGAAAAGCAAAGGTCACACTCAGATGTAGAGACAGGATGGACAATTCCTTCATCAACAAACTTTATTAACAGCCTCCTTCATGGTGTTTCTGAACATTATCCAGGGAGCATTTGAAAAGTACAAATGTCTAGGCCATGTGTTGGACTTACAGAAGCATGACCATTAGGAATACAGTGTAGGAATGTGGAATTTGAAGCAGATGGTTGACTCTGTTGATAAACTAGCAAAAGTCAGTTGGTGCGTTTTATATTGTATCAATAGTCAGATAATATTGAGAATACAGAGAATGAGGGAGGTACAGCTTAATCTTCTTCCTGCATTACAAGATGCTCCTTTGTCTGAGGAGGAGGGAATAATGTATCCTGGATAGAAGAAAGTGTGAAGAGTCTTGCTGGAATGCAAACCTGGGAAGAAACAACTTTCTCCCTTTACAAGGAGCAGTTCCCTTGTGTGGAGGGGAAGACATTGCTCTCAGGTCAAGGTATAGAGGGCTCCCAGGAACTCTCCCAAGTGAAAGGGGAGGGAAGAGTCCACTCACCGGCCTGAGCCTACAGCTCTTTTGGGAACAGCCAGCAAATCAAAGAGCTGAGAAGGTTTAGAAATCTCATTCTCTAGAGCAGGGCTCTTCGAAGGACGAAAGTGGAAACTGTGACCTTGATCTGTCATGGATTTATACCTGCTTCATCTACCATTTTTCTTTTATCAAACCAGACCTTTCTGGGTACCATTGTAAACAGGAGACATTTCCAAACAGAATTCGCAACAGGAACACGCAAAGGAATTGGAATCTTAAATCCAAGAAAAGGCCCAAGTTTAAAAAAATAAATAAATACAGTTTTTGTCAACAAAGGGGAGAGCAGAAAAGGATTGAGTCATTTTGCAAGTGAAAGGCCTGTAAATAAGGGCTAAACCACCCACTCAAGACAGCCCTACCCTTAGCTGATCAGGGGAGAGGTGGCCGTAGAAAAGGCTGAGGTAGGGCCTGTGTGCCAAGGCTGCCAAGAAGCTTCTTATACCCTGCAGGAATCGAGACTTTATCTCTGTGGCTGTGGGGAACTTGGTTATTATTAAAAGAGCACGAATGGTTTCTTGTTAACTTTTCCAAAAAATCATTCAATTGTAATTACATCTTGATTTTTACTCATTTTGTGTTTATTTTTTCATGTTTTTCACCAACAGTGCTTAACAGGTGAAGGAACATATCCAAAGGTCAATAGCTAGTGGTTTCACTGATTTAGAGCTGCAAATGCATGCTCGGTTAATGTGCAATATGACATCTTGGTGTGTTTTATTTTGCTAATAATGTCAGACCACAGATTGGGTAAATTATAGAGAAGTTTCTTTGGGTCACAGAATTGGTCAAGGTGAAGGGGCTCCATCTGGCGATGGTCCTATTGCTAGTAGAGTCCTAGGTGGTATGGGACTCACCTGAGGAAAGAAGATCATGTGTGAGAGATTGAGCCAAACCATCTTTCATAATAAATCCATTTTGCTAAGCACACATTAACCCAGCAGGAGAATTAATCCACTCCTTTATGCTGTGGCTTATATTTAGATAGCTCAAATGACCCTAAACTGTGTGTCTTGGCTTTGACATGAACACGATTCACTGGGAGATCTTTTCCAAATGGAGATTCTAATGCGTGAAGTCTTGGGTGTGCTTGAGAGTCCACATTTCTAACCATCTTCAGAAGGTGTGGACTTGGATCACCCATAACAAGTGCCAAGCATCTTGAAATTTAACGTTTTTTAGAAAACTGGAGTTATTTATGAACTATGGAATTTTTATGAGGATATTAGAAATGAAGAGGTCACCATAGTAAACCCCTCCTTAGCTAAAGCTTCATGACTGATTTTCAAGGTGAGGGTGTGTCTTTAATGCCTCCTGGGAGGCTGTTCATATCATTTGAAATTAAGGCAATTTCTAATGATGCTGCCTGTTTCTTCCTTGATCTCCCAGACTACTGAGTCCCATCAGAAAATCCGTTAGTAACAGTGGAGGAGATAAGAGAACACCAGATCAAATCAGCGCACTGTAAAAGCACCATATATCATCAGCATGTAATTGTTTGGGCCCATGTGGGACAGTGTCTTCTCTTGGGAATTGTTAAGTTTGAAATCTGATAATGGGCCCATCTGTAATTACTTAGTACTTCCTATTTTTGTGTATTTGTGTATTTTTGTATATTTTTGTGTATTTTTGTGTATTTTGGGTATTTTTATATACCCATTGCTATATACTTGCAGCCGGAGAATTGGTTCTTACTAGCCTGCAGGCAGAAAGGCAGCAACGCTGGTGAGGTACAAGTCCTCCAGCCAGATGTAGATTAGTTTCTGGTCTCTACTCAGAGGTTCTCTGATGCTTCTTAATGACTCTTGGGAAGCCTCATTGCTAATGTGGGTTGTTGTGTGGATGTCCCAAGTGCACCATTCAGCACTGGACCAGCAGAGGCTGCTCACTGTCACATAGCCCCTTGTACTCCTTTCTCCTCTGCTCCATGCAGATATGTGGTCGCTCAGCTCTCATATCAAAACACCTGCCCCTCTGTGAGCCTTGGTTGGCAGGCAATGCAGGGTGGCAGCCAAGAGAACCACCTCTAGAGACCGAATGTTACACCAACAGCTGTGTGACTTGGACAAAATAGTAACTGCTCTATATGTTGTATTTCCTAGCTGTAAAGTGAGAATCACTAGAGTTCTACAATCCCAAAATTGTTGAGAAACTAAGATATACCATTTAGGGACCTAATACTTCACTCTTGGCACCTAGGAAGTACTCAGTAAATACCGACCATTATCCACCACTTTCCTCTTTAATACCATGGATGAGCTTAATAGTTATTTCACTACAGTCCAGCTGAGACCAGTAAATATGAGCCTCACAGGCCGTGACTGACGGCTCCAGAAAAAGGGGATTAAAATAAGGCACAAGTACAACTGCTGTTTCACATGGAGAACAGTGACCCCAACTGCAGGTCTCTGAGACTTCTCGGGGGGACCCCCAGCTCCCTTGTGTATGTCAAAGGATTTCTTCCTCAGAAGTCAAAAGAGGGTCTTTGAACTTGGACAGGCCCTTCCGCGTGGACTCCGAGGTGAGGACGCCCTCCTGGGCTCTTCCTGTTTCACACCCGGAGTCCTCTCAGAAGCCGCTCCATACCGGTCAGAGCAGACACCACACACCTCCCGGGTGTAGGCCGGCAAGCTTTCCCCTCCCCGGTCTCTCTCCAGGTTCACTTTTTCCTCTGTGAGAGGACAGTGGAGCTGCCTCCTGTCCACGTGCAATCTCTCTTCACTCTCCCACACATAACCTTCTACAGTCGTAACAGCAACGACTCACCTCGCCTTTCCCCCACCCCATACTTTTACTTCACATCCTCCTCAAAGCCGCTTGTTGCTCTTTGGGTTCTGTTGGCAGAAGAGGCTGCTTTTGACCTTCACATGGACTTTCTTTCCTCCTTTGCTTCCGGTGTAAAGGCCCCCTCCACCTGCAGGCTGGCCCTGCCTGCCCCCTCCACCTCCCCCTCAACTCCGGCCTGATCCATGGATTTTTCTCTATAACCAGCCCTGTGCCCTCTCTAGGCCCCCACGACATCCTATGACATCCTTCTGTCACCACTGTCCGGTGTCATAATTTCAACCCTGCTCCCCATTGAAGTGGGGCTCCATGGAAAGGGTGCTGTGTTTTATTAATCATCATATTCGGCATCAGAAACAGTATCTAGTCACAGGAATGGCCAGTGGATGAGGAAATAACATTTATTTGCACTTTGTGGGGTTGGCATTCAGTTTCTCTAAGCCTCTTGTGATTGAAGTGGTGTATGTACTACTGGGGTCCCTGAGTCACATGTGAGAAAGAGATTCCTGGCCAGGCTGCTCACGCACAGTCCGTCTGACAGCTGCGTGAGGAAAAAGAAGATAAATTCAGCCTTAGATCTTCAGACTTTAATGCCAAGAACCCTTTTTGTTACTTTTTCTTGCTGCTTCTTGACAGAAACTAAAGGGTAAGATCTCAAGGAAGTTGACACAGGTCCCTGGAAGATTTAGGGACAGCGAGGACGGGCTCAGAATTCCTAGGAATCTACCGAGGGCACTTGGGCAGAGGCTCCCCTGGGCCTGCTGCTGAATGACTTTTAGACAGGACAGAAGAAGTACTTCGGTTAAGAGAGGAGCAGAGGAAATGCGGACTCAGGGAGACACCACGGAAAAGATTACTATGCAAATCCAAAATACACTCCACGCCTAGCCCCAAACTCCAGCTCCACAGAACGTCGCTCTTTTCCAGCTGCTCTCTGGGTTGCTCTAAGTGATGGAGGATAATTTTACAAAAGTCTGAAACTCTAAGAGGCCTTTTTAAAGCAGCAAACAAAATAAACACCAAGCCCCACGACGCTGAGAACAAGCTGGGGAGACAGTGTGGGGAGTGGAAACAGTCTCCGGAGTGGAGACGCGGGACACAGTGTACCTTGTACCCAGCCTCGCAGGCCGTCGCGGCGCCCACTGGCAAGCCCTGCGGGCAGCCTGAGCCCGGCCGAGGGGCAGCTGGGGGGGCCAGGGCGGACTTGCTCAGAGCTATTTCCGACTGGAGCAAATGCCCAGGAGCCCTCGAGTTACGTCAGTGACGCTGTCTGGACTTAGGTCCCTTCGTGCCAGATGCGGTTTCCGGAGAAAGGATCCACCGCATATTTGGAAGCCCATCAACTGAGCGTCGTCTCGTCGCTGTCGTGCATGGATCTCTTCATTCGTGAAGAGTGTATTATTTGCCTTAATTATGGGCTGGGAAGCAGCATTGCACCAGAAAGAATGGGCTCCAGAGTCGGAGGACCCAGAGTTTGAATCGGGGCTCTGCCACGCCAGCTCTGCTGGCTTCAGTGTCCTTGTCCCCGAGGTAGAACCACACATAAGGATCGCCTCCACTGTGGAAAGGTCCCTGGTGCTCGCGGATCCGTGTCGTCAGCAGCCACACCCGGTCTGCCACGCAGCTGTAGGAGAGCCAGTAGCCACTGCTAACAAAGTCCCTGACGTTACTGCTTCCACTTGGCAGATGGAATTTGCCTCCCACTCCCAAAGCACGTGTGCGTAAAACCTTCTGTGCTCATAACACGGCTCCTATCAAATTTCCACTTATCTAAGAGGTTTTCATCTAAGGAGTGTTACTGACATTGATTTTCAGCACCTTGAAATTTTTTATTTTGAAGTACTTATAGTTTCCTTTGGAATCATCTATAACATGAGGCTTCTCTCAAGAAAAGGAGCAGCTGCAGAAAGCAGACCGGTCAATGTTCTCTCCTCCTTCAGTCCTGTACCACCTGCGACTTCATTTCTGTGGCCTGTGTATTTTACAAAGGCTTTGTTTTGTTTTCCCTGAAACAAAAATCAGTGCAGGTCATAAGTAGGAAAGGATTCTGCAAAAGAGAAAGGCAGATAAATGCAAATGTGACGTCTTGTAAAAACCCCTCTCCAGACGATAGGAAACTTCCTAGTGCTGAGGGCAGTTGCTGTGGGCAGACAGCTGGTGCTGGTACCCAGGAGGCACCCTGAGGTTCCTCGGCGCCTCTTCCTACTACTGGTGGAAGGAGATTAAGCAACTGTCTTGCGTAACTGGCTCTTCTGACTCACATTTCTTATAGTGCCCATTTTGACCTGTATCCTACCCAAAATGAGCAAAGAATTTCCTCTTGTGGCTGCTTAAGGAATATTCCTGAACTGTAGCTTTTATTGTGTTTGTTTGTTTGTTTGTTTGTTTTTTGAGACAGGGTCTGGCCTTGTAGGTCAGGCTGATCTTGAACTCAGTCTTGAACTCACAGGAATCTTCCTGCCTCTGCTTCCCGAGTGCTGGAATTCCAAGCATGAACCTCCACACCTGGCCTGGTGGTATGTGGTACTGATTACTGGTAGGCATGAGTCACCACACCTGGCACTGTATGTGGTTACCAGGGATAGAACCCTGGAACTTGCACTTGCAAGGGAGGCACTGGAACCATGAGTTAAATCCCTGGCACTATTGTTCATTTTTAATACTTCTTCCAATGACATCTACCTGAGTATATCACAGGTATTGGCTATTACTAGTTTCAGATCTGCTGAATGCATTCTGCATATGTACTCTGAGAATGACACAGAAGCCCACTTCACCAATGAGATTCTAGTCAAGATACCTGTCCCTCTTTGAAGACTGCTTAGGAATAAAAGAGCGAAACTAACCCTGATATGAGGGTCAGAGAGGGACCAAGAAATCTTTGAACTGTGCTTCACCATCTTTCTTTCCTAATTCTCTGTCCCTAGCTTTTCCCCTGGCCTCCTCCACCCTCTCCACCAACAGGCCTGCATTCTTAAGTGTTGTTCACCAGCCTGATGGAAGTAATCAAGTATAAACAATCATAGCCACTTAGTCCATGTCTGAGATTCTTGACCCTTTCTGTGTTTGTAATTACCCAGAGAGCTTAAAAGACACCAGTGCCTGGGCCGCTGGGAAGTTATTATCTCTAGGGGAGGTAGGCCCTAGACTGGTATTTTCAAAAACCTTCAAAACTATTCTAATATGCATCCAGATTGAAGATACTCAGGAAGCAAAGATCGGGCAAAACTACCCTAAAATTAAAATAAAATAAGATTTCTGGCTCAAAGAGCTACAATCCTGTGGCTTGGCTACACTTGCTTGTTTCCTTTCAATCAAATAACAAGTGTTTTCTGAGAACCACAGAAAGAAAAGAGTTGGTCGTGACCAGACAAATCTTCCGGGTGCTTTTCAAAAATACAGCCACGAAGTCCTTGCAAGTGAATGCTGTCCAGGTCGAGCGAGGGTGCTCCCATTCCCGTGCTGTGCTGAGTGCTTTCACCTTCCTCCGCTCCCACAGTGGAGAAACGGGAGCACCAAGAGGTGCCTTAGCCAGCGTAAGACTCAACCACTGGTCAGAAGAGAAGCCTGGACATTTGGACACAGGCAGAATGCAGAATCTCCCTGGGACCATCATGGGCTCCCCATTATCTCCTCCTGATCCTGAGACACGTAAAATCATAAAACCTTGTCAGAGCAGTGGTCCTCAATCTCGTCTATGTAAGAAAATCATTGAGGGGGAGCTTTGAAAAAAAAAAATACAGTTGAATCCATCTCTCTCAAGAATAGGACCTAGGAATTTTGAACAAAGCTCCCAGGTCACTCAAGCGTGCAATTACAGTGGAAAACTGAGGCTCAAGAAAGAGGACAATACAGGGGAGAGTCGTCAGAGAGGGCCTAAGAGGCAAAATAGGACTTCAACTTGGCCTGTGATTGGCAAGATGTCCCCTCAGCTCAAGAGTCCACATTCTAACTGCTGGGACCTCTGAGTCCACATCATAACAAAGGGTAAGTGACTGGGCAGATGAGTGAAGCTCACCCAAGCTGACCTAAAAGGCAGAATTAGCCTGGATTTTCCAGGTGAGTCCAATATAATCTTAAAGGTCCTTAACGTGGCAAAAGGAGGTAGAATAGGAGACAGAGAGATGGCAGCAGGAGAAGGAACTGAGCCTGCATCGTAGGCTTTGAAGAAGAAAAATGATCCAGTGCAGCTGGTCAGGAGCCAGGTCTCCACAGAGTCACTAAGAAGCACAGCTTCACCAGCAGCTGATTGTCACCCAGCGAGGCCCACTTTGGGTTTCAAGTCTTCAGAACCTAAAAAGAGTAATTTTGATTGTTCAGGGGGCTGCTGGTGACATTTGTTTCAGCAGGAAATTAATATGGCGCCTCAATGAGAAGATAAATTAGAAAAATGTGTGGTTAAGAATTAAAAGACATCAGTTAACTGCAGATTAGACTTCATGTTGGTACACAGAATATCATGGTAACTTGCAGAAGTACACAAGGCTCTTGCCAGGCAGGCTAAAAAGCATAGTTATAATCTTGGGGGTAAATTCACTAGAGTTTAATCATCAGTATGAGGTGGGTCATCTGTGCACCAGGAGCTGATCATATCTCTTCTGTGAAACGTCTCCGCAGTGTAGACTCCAGCTTCGGGCTCATTTCAGCCACTGTGCTGTGTGCTTTCCCTTCGCTGGGACCCACTAGAACTCCAGCATTTCTTCCGATTTCCCTTGACTATAAGGCAAGTGAAGTTGTGTGGGACCTTAGCTAACCCAGAAAGGGATCTTCATAAAAACTGTTTAGGGATGTGTAAATATCGCATCTTCTCTCCGATATGAGAAACTGAAAATGTAAATGAGTTCTAAAATGTATGTTAGATATTGTACAATATAAACTATTCAAAGGGAAGTGGGATGGGAGTAAGTAATGAGGGGGAGGAAAAGTTATGATGGTAATAAAAAAATGGAAATAAAGCTTATGTATATAGGGGATGGAGAGTTGTCAGGTGGGTAGAGGAAAGGGGGGGAAAGAATAAAGTCATGTCATATACTGGTACAAATTCTCAATGTTGAGTGTGATCATGATATGTATATAAAATGTTCCTATTTTACAATAAAAAGAAGAGCAGAGCTAGTCTGCTTAGTTAGAATCACTGTACAGTTTACCAGAAACAAGACCTTTCAACATACTCACAGACACATAAATGACAAACATGCAGTACAAAGCCCAGCTGGGAAGTTTTTGGGAGCTAGAACAAAATGAAGAAAACACGTCTAATAAGAATGTGTAAGGAAAAAAAAAAGAAAAACTGCTAGAGGAACACACTGCAGCTGACTGGAGGAACGAACGGCAGAGGAGATTGAATCGCGCGCCGGAAGGACTGAAGCAGGCAGCGCCCCCCCCCCCGGAAGTGGTGCGGCTTGGGTTCCCGGAAGCTCAAGCTGAAGCTTGAATTTTCCATAGAGCAGTGGCAGTGGGAAGGAGAGGAAGCAATAAATCCAGGAGACACGAATGGAAAATAAAAGCCTTTAAATTATTTTACTTAAGAAGTGCAAAGGAGAGGCAGAGTCCAGGACAACGCCAGGTTTTCATATCCGGCGGCCTGCAAGTATGACTGTGGTGTGCTGAACAGAACGGCAGACGCAAGAATAAAGGACAGAACTGCATGGTAGATTCGGGTGAACGGTGCTGAATAAAAGGGAATTGGGAAATGGCCCCAAGAGTTGGATGAAGCCAGTCTCTCTTCAAAAAGAAAATACCTTTAAATGCATCTATTCGTTAGCTGCCTCATGATCTTGATTGGCTCTTAAAACAGCTGAGTTCCAGTTCTGACTCCACAACTTGCTTTCTGTGCAATGGTGAGCAGGTAATACATTCCCTGAGTCCAGTCTTTTTTCTTCAAAGGGAATGTTAATGAAAAATTTATAAAACTGTTAAGAAGGTGGACATAAAAAGGTAAGATCTTGGCACGGGAGAGATTCTCAGTGAAAGCTATTTCCTGCTGTTGTTTAAGAGTATTTGCAGTTGGAATGGTTCCTTCTGAGAGACAGATTTTCCTTCATCCAGATTTATCCAAAGGAAGTCAGAATGATCCATGTGGCTTCCCTGAGTGCGCGAGGGACTTGGAGCAGGACAGGCTCACTCTTTCCCTCTTCTGAGTTTGTCTCTGGCGGGTCTTCACTGTCACCAGAAACCTCTCGGTGGGGGGGGGGGGGACAGGGACTCCATCTCCACAAGGTCTTCCTGAGTGGCACGTGCTTGGGAGCTCTGGACAGCACCAGAGTGGTGCACACATTTTGCAGGGAGACAGACAAGCCCCGAGCCCAGAGTGAAGCTGGCCTAGGGATAGTCCTGCACCTCCACTGTCTTGCCTGTCTGTCGTCTCTTCCATCTTGTGGGATGTGATCCTGGCTCTAAACCGGGGATTGGTAGGTTAACTCGAGGGATGCCCCTTAATCACTGCCCTCAGGAGGATGGCAGGCGAGGCTGTGCCCCGTCCCTCGGGTGGGCTTATCCCAGGAAGGAATCTGCTTAGAAAAATGCTGTTGACTCCCTTGTGTTCTATCACAGAAACTTCCAAGCACGTCCTGTGAAGTTTCTGAGGGATTATCCCTTCTGTGACGGAGGGATTGTCCATCTGCTGATTTTGTTTTCAACATAGTCCTGGCCTCAAGGTTTGGGTTTCATAGAAGTTTATTCTTGAGGCTTTGGCAAGGTTTGTTGCTTTGACAATCTATCCTTTCCATGCCACCAGGGAAATGGCAGCACACATCCTTCCACCATCCAAGATGACATATTCTCACTGAAATGGGAAATGTGGTCCAGACCCCACAAAGAACAGATGGACTTTTCTGGATGACGGCATTCTTGCTGACTTCCTGCCTAGTGAATTTGTCCATCAGATTTAGGAACATTTCTTCTCTAAGTCTTAATGTCACCCCATTCAGGGGTGATGTTTCCCTTCTCCGGATTAAATCTATACATGTCGTCAAAATCAATCAGCCATGAAGTGCAGAAAACTCGAGGTAGTTGAGGCGAGTGGATGGGGCACATTCTATGCCCAGTGCAAGCAGAAGAGAGCACTTGAGAACCGAGTGAGAGGGGGTGGGTATCAGTCGCCAGGTTGTTAGCATTTAATAAAGTGAGGATGATAAAATAAATGAGAAGTGGAGGTCAGGGAGAGCAAGATAATTGAAACACTGGGGCTTAATGAGATAATGTCCGTAATAGGCTCAGGGTAGGTCTGTGCTCCTTGCAAGTTCTCAGTAAATGGCATTTTCTGTGAGGACCAAGGTCAAAGGTAGGTACAGAAGCAAATCAGTGCAAGTGGAATCAATGATTTGTTTTTTTGGCTTCATGAAGCTTTAGTTTCAATTCATTCAAACATCTACAAACTGTGTTATGAGTGATAGTGATGATTATTATTACCATCAACAGCACGGAAGACAGTTAAACTACTATTATATCAGGTGATAAAAAATGATAGATGTGCCCCAAATAGGACAGACTACTTCCCACCCTGATGAAGGGAATTCCACAGCTAATCAAAAGGCTGAGATGGACTCGGAAGGTCTGAGTTCTCCCACTGGCCTTGCAATGTAATATTTCAAATCCTTAATGGATCCTTATATATGAGGAGGGTATTATTTCTCTAAATTGCTCAATAATAAGATACTTCACTCCCTGATCCATATAATAATGAACATCAGCCTGGAAGAGTTCTAGGAAAGAGCATTTTGAACCAATATTTCTTTTTATTTATTTTTTTCTTTTTTTGAGACAGGGTCTCACTTTTGTAGTTCAGGCTGGCCCTGAGCTCAGCCTTAAACTCACAGCAATCCTCCTGCCTCTGCCTCCCGAGTGCTGGAATTACAGGCATGAGCCACCACACCTGGCACTGTGATATATGGTACTGATTGCTGGTAGGTATGAGTCACCATGCCTGGCATTGTTATATGTGGTTCCCAGGGATCGAACCCAGGCCCGTGCACTTGCAAGGCAGGAGCCAGAACCACTGAACCAAATCCCCGGACCCTTGAACTAATATTTCAAGTGAGTCTTCTGATCAGGTAAATTTGAGAAGCAATGGGTGAGAACAAACTCTGAAGCCTTCCTGGTACCTGCTATAAAGTTTTAAGGGTAAGAATTTGTGCTCATCCAGAAGCCATCTTGCCCAGGCTGTGTTTCAAAGCGAGAGCTGTCAAGGTTTAAAACTGGTGCCGCTGGGTTTGTGTGTGCCTGTGTATATGTGTGCTTGTGTAAGGGAAGGTCATTAGGGTGACAGTTAAAAGATGTTTAAATTGTTAAAGTTTCCACTTGGCAGCTTGCTGTAGGAAGGGCTGAGCCAAAGCAGGAGTTAAGCAGAGATGACCTCCCATTACCTCTTAGAAACCCAGGACTCCACAGGAATTATGCAAGCTTCGTACTCCATTTGCCCTGTTTGTGTCCACTTGTCTGAAGTCAGTAAGTCATGAAAAACCAAAACTGCAATAGAAAAGTCAAGTTGGGAGACATCTTTGCTTTAGTTAGAATAATTTTTGTGGAATTATGACTTAAGCTTTTGCATCTCAAAAGATGAGGTGGATTCCCCTGAGAAAAGACTCAATAAAACCAAGGAAATGGAAGGTTTATTTAGTATTAAATAGTTGGAAAAATACAGAAGTCTCTCTCCATTAGTCATAGCCAAGTGCCTGGTGCCAGGGTCCCTCCTTGGATGACTCTTCCAGACAGAGCAATGGGATTTAACTTCCTTTCCCGGCTGGTCCCACCTCCAGTCTGCATCGTCTGTTACCATTCAGTCCCAGTTTTAGGACAGACTGCTTCCCACCGTAAAACTTCATGATGATTCCTCTAAGTCAACCACCTGGTTTTGTGGCCTCTAGCTTGTTTCTTCTTGAGTCCTTTCTATGCCAGAATTGTCTTTTTAAAATGCTATTTTTTGAATAATCAGTACTATTCTTAAGCCCGTCACAGTAGTTTCCATTGTGTTTATAGGTGGATTTGATGCAATGAAAGCTTCTCAGGTGGGCAGCCTGTCACTAATCAGGACAGTAAGTTCCTCCAACTCTCCAAATATCTTTGCCTGGATCCTCTTATTTATTCTACATGTTAGTCAGAGACCTTGTTTTGAATATAAGAAACTGATTTAGATGAAAGGAAATATTCAATGGTTTAAAAAAAATCTAATGCTAAGAGGAGGAGACCTAACCATTATCAGTTTTCTCCTCCTATATCCTCTGGTTCAGCAAGACGGCAGCTTCAAGGTCACACCTTTACAGCTTTCACTGGAGAGAAAAAATCCCCTGAAATTAATTCCAAATTCAGATCTTAAAAAGTCTTTGAATGCATTGTGTTAGGGACAAAGAAGGCTGGAGGGTTATCAGTGCAATTGCGAACACACAGCCAAGTTGGGAGTCAGAGAGGAAAGCATACTTCTCTGAAAGATAAAAAGTAGTTACCAAGGTAAATGGGTGATATGAAAAATTCTAGGTAGATAAGGCAATTAGTTTGAACTCTTTCTATGCAGAATCTTAGTTATCAACTTTTATATTCTTATATTAACTGAATTTTTATATAAATGATGCGAGTCTCACTAGTGTTTCCTCAGCGTGTTATGTTCATTGTAACTTTTAGGGCTTTTCCAGTACAATTCCCTGGGTCTAAAGTATGCCACCTATTTCTACTACTGTCTCCCATGAAAGCAGGTAAAGTCGCTGTTTCTTGGTGTGTCCTTGGGTGCAAAGAGGACATTTGTGACTGTAGTGTTTATTCAGCTCAACTGGCACTAAGCACAAACTGAATGGTACTTACGTTACATTTTAACGATACTGACAATTGCATTGTATTCTTTCCCCCTCAATACATTACACCATCTTCAGGATAGCTGCTGTTAAACATAGTTAAAGACAAAATTGTTGCTAGCTGTAATCACAGTGAAATCCCCTCCTTTTGATGCAATCCTGAGAAATAGGAAGAAGCAAATTATTGATTCCAACAGCAATATCAGTTATTAGAAATGTATTTTGTTAAGTGAAGGAAAGTCAGAAAAAGGTCACAAATCATACAGATTTGGTTCTTGTGACGTTTTAGAGAAGGCAAATTTATAGAGGTAAAAAAGAACACCGCAGTTTCTCAGAATTTGTAGATAAAACAGAATACAAAGCAAACAAGGAGTTTAAGTACATAGTTAAGACTCAAGAAGTCTTGAGGAAGGTAGTGTTAGGCGACAGAACTGCTATGAACCCTGGAGATAAAAGATTCTGTGTACTGATCCTATGTTTTTCTGATAAATGTGTCATAAGGCCTCTGTTAGTAATTAAGAAAATATTGTATATGTATCTATTGTTAAGCAAACAAATAAATTTTAATGTGAGCTATACTTATTACTCTCAAAAAGAAGTTATGGATAATCAGAGGAGAGGAAGATGCGGGTTATAATGAACTCAGTGGAGGATGTTCATATGCATGATAGAATATACCATACACACGTGTACACATAAATATAGGTGTGTGCATACCTGGGTTAACTTATATGTCTACCTTGACTTGCTCTGCCCATTAAGAAGGTCTAGAAGCAATGTGTTTTAAGTAGTAATGAACGTACCTAGCATGCAAATGTTGGTCTCTAAATACCATTTTCAATACAAAGAAACATTATTCCAAGGCTAGAGAAGAGAAAATTATTTCTGAATTAAAAGTTAAAAGAAAAATTGGCTGACATGATATTTATGTATTTCATTTCCCTTTGAAGAGAAGCTTGAGGTCAGCTTACCCCAAAGGGCAGCCGGGGAGGCCAGTCCAATGAAGTTGGAATAATCTAGTGTTGATGCCATTTTGTGAATTTTTCTTAGATTCAGTTGGCTGGTGCCAACTAAAAGAGAATTTTAGTAGATGAACAGGGGCTTCTGAAGGGAAAGTAGAAGATGCTGCTTAGGCCTGCCCTCTTTCCTGGTCAACCGTTCGGCATCTGATTCCCATAACGTTTCTGTGTGAGCCATGGCAACACTGGAATGCCTGTTCTCCAGGTTCCTTTACCCAGATCCACCCAGGTATGAAATCGAGTATGGGCTTTCACAAACACTAGGTTCACCTTGTGTTCTAATAAGTCACAGTAAAGCAAAAGAAGACAGAATGTAGCAGACCTGTTCAAGAGAAAGACGCTCCTTGGAAACTGATCTGATAAACAAGGGTAGGCCGAGCTTGGTCAGGTCTCTACATCAATCCCACCCTAAGGCAGTTAGAGTCTTGCTCCTAGGAAGTTGCAAGTTTAAACTGAAAGACACAGAGTTGTAAGATTAGGGAAAAGATCTAAGATTTTAGCCCCTATAAGACCCTGTGTTTTCTTCTTCCCTTTCTGTAACGTGGATGCTACCTATATTAATTTTCTGTGGGTGAAGTAGCAAATCATTAAAAACTGTTTGGCTAAAAATAATACAAACTTATTCTCTCAGTGTTCCAGAAGCCAGAGACACTGGATCAAGATGCCAGCAGCTGCCCTCCCCACAGAGGCTCTGAGCCAAGCCAACGCTCTCCCCTTCGAGGCTTGTAGGTCCCACCTCCTCCATGCTCCTCTCCTCGCCAGCCTGTCCTGTCTGTCCCTGTTAGGAGTCTCTCATGAAGACAATTGTCACGGCATGTAGGGTCTTCCTCGATAATCCAGTATGACTTCCTCATTTCAAAAATCCTTAATTACATCTACAAAGATTCTTATTCTGAACAAGGTAGTATCCACAGATTCCTGAGGCTTTGCTATAAGCTCATGTTTTAGAGGAAAATACCATTAACTCCAATCAATTTCTTTTTGCTTGAAGTAAGAAGTGCTAGTTTCCATTATTTCCATCCGGAAAGCTTCCACGGTTTGATTTCTCGACGTTTGTGGCAACAGTTGTAAACCACCACTTGTGCCCTAAATCTGACTTAGGAAATGCTTCACTTTCTTTATAATGGTAATTACTTCAGAGCTTGTTAAAAACACAGGTTTCCCCTCATTTTTTTTCAGCAGGTTTGTCTAAGAATTTGCATTTTTAAAAACTCCTGCTTGTCCTAGTGATCAAAAGGGAACCGGATAATTATGGAGGTTGAACACTCATTAACAACCATTCAAATAAAAATAAGAGCAAATGCAATAAAAAATAATTTGAAAACTTTAATGATGTTGTTTATATATAGTAAAACCATAAAATCTTTTAAATAAAATACATTCAATTTCTCAGAGCATCTGAAATTCAGATAACATATGTCATACACTTTCCAATATTAAACAATGACTAAATAATGCATTTTCTATAAAATGATATTACAGCTTATACAGATAAAATTATATTGTAAAAACACTCCACACAGGAAAAATAGCAGTATCTATTAGAAAATCCTATAGTTTCCATTAAAAATATACTTTATCTCTTTCATTTTTCATAATAATAAACAGAATATATTTTTCTTTCTAAAATTATGCTTTATACCATTTCTCTCTAGGATGATAATATGTACAAATCTTATATCTGAATGAATATAAATATCAATACTGTAATAGTGTTACAGATATATTAGTAACTTTTACAGAAAAAAATATGACTTTCTAATAAAAGTCTAGCACAGCTGAAATTTCAAAGCTATTATTAAAGTCAGACATTCCCATATTTAGAAAGGTACAAGGGAGTTCAGTTATTATTATTATTATCATTATTATTAATTCCAGTTGAATCACTGCAAGCAGTAAAAGAGAAAATATGTTCAGTAGGTACTAGGCCAGACCTGACAGTCAGATAAACTATGTGGGATTTACTGAATTTTTGGGGAGACATTAGTTCTTTCTGCACACCACAGTTCCTGCCGAAATAGGTGCCAGTGATGAGAAAGACTCCACTGTCCTCCCTGCAGCGCCTGAGAAACCATCTACTCACCCAGCAGATCTGGCCCACTGTGAGGAAGAGTCCAGTGACCAATTCCAGTTATAAGCAGCTTATTTTTACTGACTGTACCTGGTTGCCTATCATTTCCAGAAACAGTTTCTGATACAGTCTGTACATGGTGAAGCTGTGGAGGAACCTGATGGTCTTCCTCAGGCTGTGAGTGACCGTCTTGGGGAAGTGGTAGGTTTTCAAGTGCTTCAGTGCGTGCATCAAGCCCTTCAAAGTGTCTTGGTCGCCATTTCTTACTCTCCACAAGCTGAGCAGCTTCAGGAGCTGCTCGCTGGGTCTGCACGTCTTTCTGGTTCTTTCAATGTCCTCCCGCCCAACTTTCTTCCCTGGTAAGTTTTCCATCAAGCTCTGAAGCTGCTCGAAGGTGAGGTTCGCATGCCCAATGTGCCGCTGCACCCCATTTTCACAGAGGTCAATATCTGCATAAAGCCAGAGCCCAGAAAGATGTTCAGTCATTTATATTCATCAGATGCTGTCACAAAACTAGCCTGAGGCAAAAGGTTCTTTTGGAATTCATAATCTTTATGATAAGGATAAATTTTTCTTCCTTCTTTTTTATGGTGGCTCAAGTGACAGTAGGTATTTCTGAGAACTAAGAGAGATATTGTTTTTTGTTAGAGTAGGGTGACATGCTACATACCCTAGGCAGCCAACAGAGCTGTGTGAGAAGCCCCTAATTCTGAAAGCTAACTGTAGAACACTCAATGTTCCAAGATCGACACCTTAAAAATCACAACATTTCAGGAAAACAGAAGTAAAATATTAAGTTAGTAATTTTGTAATATATATTTTTGCATTTCAATAATTACTATTCGATTCTACAAAATTGCTATTTTGCAACATAAAATTGTATTAGTTGCTATCTGATGCAGGCATATTGGAGTAGAGTTGCATGAGTTTGTCTTTAGCAAATGCATGCAGCTCTGGGGAGTTCCATTGCGAGGCAGATCATGCAAATGCAGGAGACCTCACATAGCCCCAAGGAGGTCTCTGCACTGGGTTTGGACATAAACATACGAGGGAGCAGTTAATGTTGCCGATGACGATATGAATCATTTAGTATCTGTGAGCCTTCAGGAGAGTCAGTTCATCTGTCTGAGCTTTGGTGTTCTCAACTATAAAGTCAGGAATTTAATCCCCTTCTATTCCAACAGTTCCTAATTCTGTTTTCCTTTATTTTTGCTTCAGAGCTAATTATCCATTCAAACAATACATTGATTTCACCATAAACAGAAGAAAAGTTTATTCTTTGCATAAGTGAAAGCACTCAGCTGTCAACAGATATCAATCTGTTAAAATGTACTGTCCAGGTTTCAGAGAAGCATAGGAAAACTCACTCACTCAAGGGCTTGGGAAGGGCAGAGTGAACTTCCAGCATGGCGCTGACTGCACTGCTTTGCCAGCATGTCCTTGCCACAGGAACGGAAGCCAGAGCTCCTTCGTTTGTTTGCTTTTCTGTACCAGGGAGCCAGCTCAGATCCTTGTGCTTGAGAGGCAGGCACAGCACCACTGAGCTAAATCCCCGGACTAAGTCAGAATTTCTCACAGGATGCATTCTCAAGCTTTTAGTCACATAAGGCGAAGCTTATTTCCTCTCTGGGATTTCTTGCCCTATGCCCAGGCATTTTCTCTCTCTGTCTCTGTCTCTTTCCCTCTCTGTCTCTGTCCTCTCCTCCATGCTACTTCTAAACAAGCTGCCCTAGAAACCTTTTGGAAAGAAAAATGCTTGACCTGAACCAGCCTTTTCTTCCAAGAAGCTTGAACACTTTTCACAGCTGATCTTACTAGTCTTCACCATATGTGCTGTCACAGGGGTAATTTACTTGAGACTATGATCAGATTAGTGAGAGGACACTTGTGCGAAGGTTTGTGCCTCTCTGGGCAGAACTGCCAAATACATGTCTCACAGCCTTGGAACAGAACTGAGAGCCAAAAGCTAAAGCTGCTAATGACCGTCTAGCTCTGGCAGAGGGTGACTAAGCAAAGAGCTAAGGGAGCTACCGGAAGCAGATTCCCCAAGGTCCATTCCTGCATTTGAAGGGCATCTCTGCTGTTTTCAGTGCACTTTAAAGAGAAACCAGGGCAGCAGTGAGAATAAAGCTTCGCCCGACTGCTCTCTAGGAATAGAGTCAACCTCATCACTTGGTGAAAAGTTGTTGAGCCCCACAGTAACTCCAGACAAAGGGACAACACAACCACACAGGCACATGGTCTTGTGGGCGAGTTACCACAGTAGATGTCTAGGACTTCTGATGGGCCCATTTACCTTGGATGATCTTCTTGACCATATCTTGATCTTTGTTTTGTTGCTTCCATAACTTCAGCAGCTGGAAAGTTTGTTCTTGTGAGCTGTGTCGTCGCTTTATCTTCTCTATGCTTTCTTCGTTGACTTTCGTTCCAGGCAAGTTATCTACCAGGACACTGAGCCAGTTAGGCGTAAACTTTGTAGGAACAGCAAATCTGAAGAAAGCCTCCTCACACAGAGTAACATCTAAACAAAGGCGAGAAAGCCAAGAACACTTCATCAACAGCTGGATTTAGGGAAGTGTTTTAAAAAAAAACAAACAGACAGCCAAGGAGCTTGATCCTCAGGAAGAAGGGGAAAAGAACAAAACCAAACCAAACTCAATCAAAAACCCAGCACAACTGAGTGTTTCGAGATACTATACATTAAAATGCGAAGTTTGAAAATGACAGCGGGCTTTTGTTGAATACTCTTCGTGAGAGAAATCAACAGGGTCATATGCTTTCTAATTTAGGGGCCGGGAGAGTTTAATTAGTGTCCAATATGAACATATATATTTAAATTAAAATTCATTAAATAATAGTAAAATTCTGTAATGAAAATATTAACACTCTGTTATAGGCTTAACATCTGTAAGGTAGGCCAAGGTCAGTATCAGAACAAAAATTATCATCGTCCATAAGCAGCTAAAATAGTAGTCTGGAATATTGTATTATTTATTTTATGGACCTATAGACACAGATATATAACTACAGTCAGGGCTAGGGTGCAGCTCAGTGGTGGAGCACTCACCTGGCATCCGCTAGACCCTGGTTCAAGTCCCAGTGCCACATACACAGACATATACATTAAATGAGAGAATAAACACCAAGACAGGTAATTTAGTAGAGAACTGGGATAGTCCATGAGTGTGAGCAGCGTCAGTAAGCACATGCCAGGGATGAGAACTTTGTCTTTATCCTAATCAGACAAGATTTAAAATCTTAGTTTTGCCATTCATTGCCTCACAAATCCTGAGAAACCTTCTCAGAGCTTCCATAATCTATTAAAGCCCACACGGCAAAGTACATGGCACATAGTCAGTGCTCAGTTAGTTGCAAAAATAAAATTCCAAATGAATGAAATAAATGAAAGAAAATGATAGAAGTTAATGCTTTTAAAACTTTTTTTAAATTTCATATTTTAGATTTAAAAAATAGCAAGGCTCAGTGATTTGTCTAAGGATTTTAGGAAACAGTGAAAAAAAATCTTAGAACTGTGTTGGAATCATCACTAGATGAACTCTCATTCCTGTGCTTCATATGCTTCATAGACTTCTAGTCTAAAAAGATGTTTTGGGGGGAGCTACATTGGTTCATGCTGATGTTCAATTAACGCACACAAGCAGATTATCTTAGCTGTGATGCGCCCTTCTGTGACAGACTGAGGTTAGTCCACAGGTAAGAAGGACAGGGAGGGAGCACGCTCCAGTCTGATCAGCAGCATCACCACCAAGGAGTGTGCTCAGGGACTGGAGCATGGTGCTGGTGGCCCCACCAAGGGAGGAGTCTAAGGCAGTCAAGGGGCCTTGGAACTTTCCTGCAGTAAATCCACCAGTGCCACTGGCAGCAAGCCCAAATATCTATTTCTAATGCACCACCACATTGTGTCAGTTTGTTTCTTAGCTGCTAATTTATACTTTAGCTAATAATATGGGAATTCTTGAAAGTGATAAAAATCATAATTTAAACGCTATCCTTTGAACTCTGCTAATTTAGTGTCAAGCAACAAATTTGACTAGGCAGCCATGGGTTAAGACTTGAGTGTGGGGGGCCGGGGAGTTAGCTCAGTGGTTCCGGCGCCTGTCTCGCAGGCGCAAGGACCCGGGTTCGATTCCCCGGTGGCCACATAACAATACTGGGTGTGGAGACTCACACCCAGCAGCAACCAGTACCACAGACCACAGTGCCGGGCGTGGTGGCTCACGCCTGTAATCCCAGCACTCGGGAGGCAGAGGCAGGAGGATTGTAATGTGAGTTTGAGGCTGAGCTGAGGGCCAGCCTGAACCACAAGGCGAGACCCTGTCTCCAAAAACCTAAAAAAAAAAAAAAAAGACTTGAGTGTGGAAGGAAAGGCAGATGGTCAGGGGTTTCTCAGGGGGACTTAAAGGTGTAGAATTGGCAACTGGTAAACCAGTGAAGACTGAAGAAGGGGGAATGTGAGTATGACTAAGAACACAGCCACATCCATGGCATCCAGCTGAGACCAAGTCTGAGAGTGGTACCAAGGCTGCTGGGTTGAACCAGTTAGTTACCTATGCCACATTTTTGAGTTGTCTCACTGTTTCCAGAACATATGCTGTCACTCGTCGCAGTTCCTTTCTGAGTCAGCAGGAGACCAAGGACACTGCAATTTGTGTGCCTCCGGCAGGCTGCTTTCGATGAGGTCTCATTGGAGAAGAATCCATCTGGACATCTTCTGCATACTGTATTTCGCTCTGGAGTTCCTGCAGAAAGCACCAAGCCTTTTAGCACTGTCTTCTCCAACTGCACACTAGATACCCTCTTCACACAATTTTAGGAAAACTTGGCTTTTATCGCTACTCTGATGTGCACAGAACTCTAGGCACTTTCATTAGACAGAAGAACAAACTTCTCTTGTCTGTCAGGAGAACAGCCTCCTCTTCCTATCTACAAATGAGAATTTGTTTTGCTGCTCCTATAACTCGTGAAAGGTGAGAAGAGAAGGGAAGGGAACAGTGTTCCTTAGTCCTGTCTCTGCTGAAGAGGCAGGAAGAGTTCTTCTTAATCACATTCTTCTCCCAATTATTCCTTGCAAATCATCCAGACCACTGCTATGCATCTGCCTTAATGCCTTTCTCTGAAATCAGCTCTTACTAAACATGGCATCATTAAATTCCATTCAGTTCCTACTGCAGTTCTTTTCCTCCTGAATCTTAATTGTGAAGCAACTTCTAGGCAGGTTAACCTTGAGAAGTAAAAATTTACAACATTCCAATAAAGTTTTGAAGGTGTTTGTAAAGTTGGCCGCTGACTCTAATGCACAAGCCTGCAGTGAGGTTCCGCAGCAAATGAAAAATTATATACCGTTTGCTCAAACGGTTGCATAAAGAGCATGGCCATTAAGACTTCAGAAAGGGTAACTGCAAGGACATTGTATTTCATGGCAGTAAAATATTTGATAAATTTAGAGAAAGCACTGGTAGGAAACTCTCAACCGGTCTAGCAACTAAAGAGCTGCTGACAATAAATATCTTCCAACCCTGGATCCATCCTACGCGGATAGATCACACATTATAATATATTTGCATATGAAAACATCTCCATCTAGTGTGAGCTAGTTGAAAAGATTTCAACTTCAGTATTCAAATGTAGATTTTTACAGGCTAATTCTGGCTTATGAAGATAACAAACACGAGAGACAAATGAAAGCTACATGAAATTGCTCAACTTCAATTATTAAAAATTTCAACCTTTTACTTTATTACACTTTCTATCTCAAATAGATTGGTCCTAGTTTCATCTCCTGTCTTTTCCCTTTCTAAAAAGATTGGTGATTCATTGACCTGTTAAAAAGACAAAAAGCCTGGAAGGGGGAAGAAGGGAGAAAGAGAGAGACAGATAGACAGACAGAGGAGAAAGCACAGCCAGAGCATATTAAATGCTATTTCTATCACTGTTGTCACATGATCGTAGGGTCAAAGCAAAGTTTTGTTTGTTTTTAACTTTTTTTCTTCTTATATTCTTCTCTTTAGAGTTGTAGAACCAAATTCTGTAGTTTCATAGGCAGAGATTTTTGGCCAGCTATCCAGTGGCATTCATTCACTGCCAGTTTATTTGAGATAAGTGATTTGGGCGTGTGGACTCAGCTGTCCTTTTCTTCCAAATGCGGCATGTTCCACACTGGAATCTCATCACTGCTTAGATCTCTACGTGCTCCTTGGTCTTGTCATGCACCCCACTGAGAAGATCTTGTGTGAGATGCAGCCAGGTTGGCCAGCCTTTAAAATTCTTAATGCTTAACTTTTAATTTCTTAAAAATTCTTAATTATTAACCCAGATCAACAGTTTCACAGGCTTCATCTCATGACCTTTCCAAATAGGACTTCCTTCTTTATATCTGATAAAACCTTTTGTACATAAGATTTATTCATCTACATGTTAGCTTGCCCTTACTAGTGTCAGCAGATATATAAAAATTATAACCTGGCAGGAAAAATGTGATCCATTCCAATGAGGAGAGGCGTTTGGCCTTATGGTTCATGATTCACCGTACTAGCCACCATGCTAGCTAGTCCAGGGAATCAGAGGGCTGACTCGTGATGGAGAGGCATAAATAAAATAGACAGAGGCCATCTGACTTGAGAGAAGCAACAAGAGGAAGAAAACAGTATGTTCACAGAACACTTTGCAGAATCATACTACACAGTCCTGCCTTCTCCTTGGGCTGGAAAACTCTTTCCCTGAGGAACCAGCGTGTGTCTAGAAAGAGAGAGACAAACAATTTTCACTCTGGTGCCACAGAATGAAATTTGTGCCTCTGTCTGAAAGAAGCCAGGAAATGGGAGAAGTTAGGCCGACAAGCCCAGTCCAAGTAGGTAATTTAGAGTAAGCTAAAAGTGGGGGTCTAAGTACGTTAGCATATCAACAGGGACTATCAGGTCCTAAGGCAAGGCAAGAGACAAAGAACAGGTCCTTAACCAAATAGGAGAGACACTGGAGGAAGTAAAATGCCCGTGAAAAATTTGCTTTTCAGACACAAAGGCCTATGTGCAACCAGCATCACCTCTGCTTTCTGTCACGCACAAGGTCCCCAGAACTGTAGAAAAGCCATAAACGTCTACGGTGTCCGCCTGGTGCACTGCCCCCAGTCGCTTCTGGAGAGCCTGTCTCCTATTCTTTCTAATGAACACACATTCGACCATTCTGGCTCTTGCTGTCTGCTGTTTCATAGCGATCTTTGATCTTTGTTGCTCCAAAACAAGGACCAGAGAGCTAACGGGATCTGGCTGCATGAAGTCTTCTAACTGCCTGTTTACTTCATTCTACAAAGAGATTTTCATGCTTCTGAAGGAAGCATGCTTGTTGTTTCCATTATTATTTTTTATTTAGTTTCAGAGCTGTGTAGACCAGTCTTAATTATCCTACAAACACTACTTACTACATCAAAGGAAATGGTTTTGGCAGTTTTGAGTGAGTTTTTCCACCCTAACTTGTCTTAGCACTTGAATCCCAAGTCTCACCCAACAAAAAGTAGGAAATGTTACCAGTTCCTCCTTCAGAAGGTCTTATTAAAGCATTTTAAAGGAGTCTCATGCAAATTGATCTCTTGTAATCAATGTTTTTAAAGGAGTCACTGCCTGGAAACTTAGCAGTTTTCAACTTTTGAGTATGTTTTCTTGGTATACCTTTAAACTGAAGTATTTGTCATCAAATAATTGACTGTGGCATTATAATTTTTAAAAGTGCAACAGCTAAAATTTCCAGCATGCACTAGGCCAGAGGTTCGGAAGCAGGGAATAAAGGATAGCATCTAGAGAAATTTTGGGTTGTTGCAGGGGAGGGAAGATGTTGTTGGTATCTAGTGGCTAGAGACCACAGATGCTGCTAAACATCCTACCATGTACAGGACAGCTCCCCACAGAAAAGAATGACCCAGCTGTAAATGTCAAAAATATTGAGAAATACTATTATTACTCACTACTGTAGAGTGAGTAATCAGTATCTGTAGCAATTATGCCTTTTCTTCAGCTAAGTAAGAGAACATTCAATCTTCCCAAGCCACATGAATTTGAATCTACACTGAACATGGGATCATGGTAGAAAAAAGTGAGGTTCACCATTAAAGATTGAATCACACTTGCCCCAACCTCTATTATTGGCAATGTGGAGAGAAAGTACTTTGTTTCGAGACAAGGACTTCCTCTGGAATCCTGTGCTTTGTCTAAGGTAAAGAATAAGGCTGCTGAGAGGTTGCTCAGGTCTATCCTCTCAGGCCCTCAACTCCCATGCCAAAGGAAGAATAGTTCCTGGACATCTTGGATGTTAATACTGTTAATATTCCTTGTTAATACTGAGCTGCATTTCCCCTAACCATTCTCATTTTTTACATAATTAATTATAACTGCTCATTGTTAGCACTCCAGAGCCTCATTAATATCTGTATAATTACTCTCCTGGTATCAATTAACATTTCTGATGTTTGTCAGAAAGCACCACAGTGTGAGAAGCTGTCCAGGCCGCCGTGAGGTGTGTATCGAGTGGGGACGACGCAGCTCTGCGTGTTCCTTTAAAAAGAGCAATCCGTCATGCATCCCATTAGGGAGCAGTTGGGTTCTTCTCTACATTATCCTGTAGTGGCAGAGTAATTCTCCAAGGGAGGTCCTCTGGAAGCCATCCAGACACGCAGTTCATATCTAACAGATCCTATTACCTTTGCAATTTGCCATCATATGTGTCATCAGGACAAAAGCGTCCCCTGAAACCTTCGCTGCAGGATTGTAATTGGCATTGCCACACGTGGGAGTAGATACGTACCAGCCTGCACCACTCCGAATCCAGGCGGGCAGCTCCTGTGCTTCAAGCAGAACTCCAGCTCCAGGTAGCGCCCCTCCTCACACTCACACACACGGTTGTGTGTCCGATTGCACTCCTGCTTGACATACTGCAGCTCCTTGCACACTGGGCTGCAGTACAGACACTCGTCACTGTTGTGCCAGCTGTCTGTGTAGTAGTGTTCAGGGCACGGAGCACACAGGGTCTTCCGCCTCGCTGTGCAGTGCTGTTTTAAGTAGGTGCCTGGAGGGCATTTGTCACACATAATAGGGCGAGGGGTCTCTGAGTCATGATGAAGGTATTTTGGGGGAAAGCTTTCCTGGGTGGTCCACTTAATGGAGATGTCCAGGAACTAGAAGGAGAGATGGACACAGAGACAACTTAGTATGGTAATTGGGCTATTCTGTTCAAAGTCAAGATTAGAGTCAGTCTGGTGTCTTACAGCTTAAGTCTAAGGGCCCTTCCTGGCTATTGAGCTGTATACAGAGTAGGTTCAAAGCTATCTTTTTTCATTTCTAGTGTCTTAATCTCAAAGACCAAACATGTGCTAACAACAAATATATTGGGTTGATGTCATTGATGGCCAGAGTCAAAAGCTTATCAGAGCAGAGATTACCAAATCGAGAATCATACTGCATACCTATGTGAACCAGAATCTCTCTCTCTCCTTAGGGCTCAGGACTTCTCTAGAATACTGAATGATTGAATTGATGGTTCTCAGAATAGCTACTCTCAAATCACTTGGACTTATTGGTAAAAATGTAGACTTCTGGAATTTATACCCTTACGTATCTGATAGCCTAGAAGATGGCTTTGAGGATTAAAACAAAACAGAGAAAAAACCTCCCAGAGTGATTCTGATGTATGCAGAATATACTAATAATTATTCCTTCATTTTATTGATTTGATAGTTACTGAGCCCACAGTACATTTCAGGCAGTATTCTAAGCACCTGATATATAGTTCTGAATAAAATAAGAAATTCTGCTCTTAGAGAGTTTTCAGTCCAATTGGAGGAGTAGGAAAGAATGTAAATTTTAATAAAAATATGTTAGAGGATGAATAATATAAAAATATTCTGTAAAGGAGATGGGAAACACACGGAAGCAAGTTATAATTTCTAAATGCAGACGTTGTAGTAACCATATTTAGAAATAGATGATAGCTTTGTTTTCCTGGTCTAATGATGACCAAAAACTCATGAAACAAAGAACAGGTGCTGTGTGGAGCTGCATGGCGTTGTCATCGCTCGCTCATTCACGCAGCTGAACCACACTACTGCCTTTGAGGAACCAAGCACCACAGGCATGCCGATGTCAGACACACCTGAAGGCCCCATGAGCTCACAATCGACTGGAAGGTGTCCTAGGATTTCAAGACTGACATCTTCTGTCAAAACAATATCGGCCAGAAGTCTTGATGCCCTTGGGTGAATGGTGTCCAAAAATGAACAAATCACCCCCCTTTAGATTAACTGGGAAAATTTTCTGGAAGCAGACAAGGTTTCAGCAGCTGTCATGCATGACTCAGGAAGAATTACACAGACATGAAGAAAGATTTCCCCAGCGAGAGTGTTTCTTGAGAAGGAAGATAGCTCCTTGTGGGTATTCGTCCTATGCTGTAAATCCAAGATCTTCCAGGGAGCATTGAAGAAACTTCACACTAATTACAGGAAACATATGCTCAGAAGAAAGAGTGTTCTTTGTACATAGGGGGTGGTTTGTTTGGGTTTTTTGTTTGTTTTTGGTACAGGGATCAACATGAATTATTTTTAGACTTTGGAGAGGTGATCAACCGAACAGTATGTTCTGCCACACTCTCTTCTTTGTTGAACTCAGGAAATGTTACAGAAACTCCTGGGGCTGGGAAAAGTGTTCCAGGCTAAAGAAACAGCACTCCCTTTCAAACAAGAAATGGCAGAGGTAAAAACTGATCTTTTCCAATAAACATTCAGGTATTTTAATCTAAGGAAATTTATTCACTTCTTAATTGCAACATGGCAAGCATTTGGGCTTGAAGAACTGAATATAAGCTGGTAAACCAGAAGTAGAGAAGAAAAGAGCAATTTTCAAGGAATGTTTTGATGTCAGGGACTCCTACCAACAACACAGCAGAACAGAGTGAAGAACCTGGGCTACTTCTGTGAACTTTTGACTCAAGTCTCCTCTTGACCTAAGATTTCTGAAGAAGCAGATTCTTGAGTTTCCCTGAGGCTTTTTCTTGACTTGAAGGAAACAAAACCAGATGAAATGACTGATGTACTAGTTGATCATTTGAATGATGGAAGAATCTTTCATAGGTCTTACGTTGTTAACTCAAGTAGTTCTATAATCTCCAATGTCGTGGAGTGGGATTTTCCTGACACAACTTTGCAAACACACGTGAAAGCAAGGAGTGCGTCTCCTCTGCTACTGTTCACGTTACCTTTGAAGATTCTGAGGCCGAGCTCAGAGGTCCAGAGCATCCCTTTCTCCTCACGGCTACTGCTCCTGGAGTCACATCCTGAGTGTTGTGCCTCCTCATTCTCGTTTCAAAGTGGGTCAGGTGAACACATTTGTACTTTAGTGCTGACTCCCCCTTCCCCCACAATGAAGGAGACAGAGAACAGGAAAACCCAAGCACTAGATGGAGCCACAGAAACACTGGCAGAAACTGAGCACCCTAATTTGGAAATCCAAAATCTGAAATTCTCTGATGGTCATATTAGTACTGAAGGGTTTCTGATTTTAGAGAATATGGGGGTATGCATTTTCGGATTAGGGATTCTTAACTGGTACAATTTATGCAAATATTCCCAAATTTTTTAAAAATCCTGAAATAGTTCTGGCTATGGTGTTTTTATATGAGATACACAAAATATATAACCAATAATGTGAATACAATTTATATTTTTCTATGTAACTGAACATGATATTGTTGGTTTCCTGAAACTACGTTTTGGAAATTAGTTCCTATTTTTTTAAAATATAGGGAAAGTGGAGTGAAAAAATCCACTGAGAAAAATAAAGTCAATTTCATAATTAGAGAGTAACGAGTGAGGTAAGTTTTTCAAGGCTACGTATGAAGTATCACACGCATTTTTTAAAAACCGGAAAGCCTTGAAGAACTTATTTTCAGCCAGTTCAATTGGCTCTCTGTGTTTTACTTGAAAAATTTCCACTTTGGTAAGAAGAGAGACTCTGTATGGTCAAAATTCAATGTTTAGGTATCAATCTTTGGTTAGCCCCAATTCCCACACAGAATTTCTGGACACAGTTACTGGACAGAGGATGGGGAAGATTAATAGAGCTCTTCATCTCAGGACTCTCCTTATTTTATTTTATGTTTTCTGGGAAAGTAATAGAGGGAAAAAGCCATTATTCAGATCATCTTAATGTTGGTTATAGCTCCTTTGCCAGCTAATAAGATTTAAAACCTAAGAAGAGATTTAAAACACGTTTCTCTGAACTTCGTCCTCCACATAACCAGTGATGAGCCTCTGCAGAGACTGGGCCATCTGTATCGACCTAGGTGGGTGCAGCAGCACACAGTGATCTCTGTGGAAGAGGCCACTCCTTTTCTGTGTCTTGTGCTTCGTTTATAGAGAACTAAGAGAATTTCTCTATAGTTCCCTCTCTCCATTCGTTGGCACAGATCACTTGTGCTTGAAGAGAACCCGTGTGTCCTGAAATCTCGGCTTCTCATGAGTCTAGGATTCTTTCTTCACATTTCTATCCTGCTTTTCTTTTTTTTTTTTTTTAAGGTTTTTTTTGAGACAGGGTCTCA
>PVIR01007091.1:51323-62801 GCA_004026965.1 Petromus typicus
ACATCACAATCCTCCTGCCTCTGCCTCCCGAGTGCTGGGATTACAGGCGTGAGCCACCACGCCCGGCACTGTGGTATGTGGTACTGGTTGCTGCTGGG
The DNA here is from genome assembly GCA_004026965.1 of Petromus typicus. Taxonomy (NCBI): domain Eukaryota; kingdom Metazoa; phylum Chordata; class Mammalia; order Rodentia; family Petromuridae; genus Petromus; species Petromus typicus. The sequence continues at coordinate 51,422 of PVIR01007091.1, forward strand.
TGTCCACACCCAGTATTGTTATGTGGTTACCGGGGAATCGAACCCGGGTCCTTGCGCTTGCAAGACAGGCGCCGAAACCACTGAGCTAACTCCCCGGCCCTATCCTGCTTTTCTTGAAATGTGTTTAAGGCTCCATCTCTAGTTCCTTCATTCCTCTTCTCTGCTTCTCTGTTTGTTGTTCAGCCATGTTAAAGAGTTTTCTACTTCAAGTCTATCTCTCTTTCTTTGTCTTTCATATGTTAGCGGATGATGGTGGTATAAGAAGATGGAGCATAGGCTGTGTTGGCTGTGCTCCAGGACCTTTCCTAGGCATTGTATTGTTGCTTGACAATGAGCCTGACAATTTAATTCACCAATGAACATGAAAACCAATACCTTAGTTTTTCTCTAACCCTGTTATATGTCTTGCTCTATTTTGTTTTATTTGTTCAATCCCTTTATAAAGCAGGTCTTTTTTTTAATCATTCTCCATTTTTCAGAGTCACCCATCCTTTTATGACTGTTGTACTTGCAGTTAAAATATGGTAACTTAACAAAATATATAAATCAATGAGTTAAATGCAAAAAGTCATTATTTTTCTATGAACAATAAATTGAATATTTTGGGATAACTGCATCAAGATGAGAACCCCCTACACAAAAATACTCAACAAAAACCACAACAATAAGACCAACCCACCGTGGAATTTGGAGTAGGTAAGACAACTGTAAAAACCAAATTATGAAAGTATATACTTGGAACTTGTATTCAGTTAGTTTCATTGATATCTTTGATTTCTAAAGTTGAGTGAATATGGAATACTTACAGAGAAGAAGTTTGTAAAAAACACAGCATGAGGCCCTCACAGCCAACACAAACTCTGAGAAGAAAATTGTTCATATCTCAAAATACAGATGAGTGAATGCTTAAGTGTTTTAAATCAAAAATTGAGTATTTTAGGTATAGATGTATAATTTTTATTATTAAATACTCTGATTTTGTGATTGATTATCACACTATTGGGCCAAACACATAGAAATTTCCAATGTTAATTATTGCATATAGGAGTGAGGAACTTGGTCAGAGGAAGGAACATGTAGCCCAAAAGAAGGCAATGAGAAAGTGGGCTTCTGTTCTGTCTCTGCCATTCAAGAGAAGTGCATGCAATCTACTCTGCCCGGAAGCAGACTAATAGTGTATACACTATTTTGGTTAGTTCTCACCTTGGGTGTTTTTTACCATTATTATATGTAAGTCTTTACCAGCTACAAATATAAAATTTAAACAAATAACTGACTTACACCAGGTCAGAGTAATTAGTGCAAACAAAATTCAGATGTATAGCATATACCATATGAAACGTTTCTTTTATCAAATCCTTTAATGATTACCAAATATTTTCCCTCCCACAGCTGCTTCTCTGCACTACCCTATAAGGGCTTAAAATAAGCCTTTATGTGATTATTTTAATTCCATTGAAATCAGAGATTTAGGAGATCATCAAAATTAGGAAGTCAACCAAAGCCTTCCTCAATTCCAAAAAAGCCAATTATGACCCTTTGTGCTCTGTGCTAAGACTAGCTCTAGTCCAAAGCTACTGAACTGGGAATTTCTTGAATGACAAGTGATTTGACTGGAGCATTCTACTGCTTTCCAAGTCTTCCTAAAGAACAAAGCAGGAGTACACTTCCTCTGGCAAGTTTATTTTTGTGTTATGCAGCCCAGCCAATCCAATACTACTGGGTTTGCTCTCTGGTATGCAGAACCATGAATGACCCAGTGGGTTTCCATTTATGGATGATTCATTAGGAGGAGCCCACGCAGAGCCTGGAATAGCCACTTGGTTTGGGAGTTCCTTTTGTGATCCCTCGTCATGATCTCTGCCACAGAGTACTATTTGAGGAGTATCCAGAGTTAGCTAAAGTTCTGGTCAGTTTGGAAACCATTCCATTTCCTAGTTCATCTTAGCCATGAAAGCAAAACCACTCATTGCTCAAAAATTCAGGATATATATCACAGTGCTTTGCTGAAGAGGTCTTAGATAGGTTACAGAGATTATTAAAAATAAACTATTTGCTGGTAAAGGCCAGTTCATTTGATTTTTTAATAGTCTTATAGTGTTATTCCCTTATCTCCTCTACCCTTAAATGATTAGTGTATTCATGCATTCAGCACACATTTACTGAACTAAGTCTAGGCGATAGACTTAAGGTAAGGTTCCTCTTTTACAGAAATATTCACTTAACATCAAGACTGCTTGAAAATATTCATTAACTGCTCATTGCAAAACAGTCAGAGGCAGAAGAAAGAAGGATGAAGACCAAGAAAAGACTCAACAGAGAAAGAAGTCAGAAATCTGTGAAGAGCACTGAAAATCAAGAAGGAGAAGGAAGAACAGATGGATACGTCAGCTGAGGGAATAGGGAGAGAGTGGAGTTGGAAGTAGTAGTTGAATAAATGTCCTTGCATTCTAACCCTTAATTATGTGCATCACCAGTAACTGCTAAGGGAGGGAGAGCTTGCCAGTGGAGACAGAGTGATTTTAATTGGAAGCATCTTTCAACTATGGGATTTGAATGATGATTCTGAGCAAGCAAGGAGAAATATGTCTTGACAACTCAGGATGGAAATGTAGCTGAAGACACAGTCTTTAGGGTTATGAGCACATAAATGTCTTTAGGAGCAGAAAGATAGTGGAGACAGCATTACTCAAGGAAATTGTACATAACATTTATTTGGGGGACTTAGGAAGATTTGTTAGAAGGTATGAAAAAGAGAAGGCAAACATGTAGAGGTATCAAGGAGAATTTAAGAAGGGTGCTAAATGATTAATGAATACTAAGTGTTGAGAAAACCCTAAGCCTGGCAATTGGATCAATGTGAACTAAAGTACTTTCAGGTGGGACACTGAATTTATAATATGTGCACAACATTTCAAACTCAGCTATAACACTAGCTTAGTAACCCTGGGCCGCAAGCTCTCCTGTAAGATGAGAATGATCCCTATTTTATCCATTCCCATACAACTGTGAGATTTTGAACCAGTAGGGGAGCACAAATAAACCTGGAGAGGAAGGAAGACCAGACACACAAGAGACAGCATTACATATGCTAATTACACAGGAGGTGGGAAATGCCAAACATTTTGAATCAGACTCATTTCTGGAGACAATTTGAGGTTTTTGGTCAGTCGGAAGTTAGACAGATAACATGTGCCATAAAGTGATTATGTTTCCTGTTCCTAGTTGTCTCCAGAAAAAGCACCTCTGGTTTATGAAAATTAGTTTCCTTCTAGTTGGCATCACTTTGCTAGTCCTGGTCAAAAGACTCAGGGGTAGATTCATGGCTCGCCTACGGGATTCAGATAAGGAGCTTTTTTTGGAAGACCCAACTTGATATCAAAATAGCCATTTTGTTAAAAGCCTCCACCTTGTATCCGGTAACCTCCCTCTGAACCCGGAACTTGTCTCCTTGGGAATTGTCCACCCAATCGATGTGTGCAGCCACAGATTGTATGTTTTTAGAATGTACTATTGTCTAGTAACCAGTGACCTAACCATTGCTATTGGCTTCTGTAACGACTCCCTCCTGCACTTTAACAGTAGAATGACCTAATCGCTCCTGCATAAAAACCACCTGCTAACAGGTGGGGAGTAGCAGATTTTCCTTTTACATATTGTGCCCAGTTTACTCATTTGCCTTCTTCCACATGGAAGGATGGCCCTCAGCTGAGTAATAAAACCCTTGGTTGGACTTTAAGATCATGTTGTGTCCTGAGAGATTGTCTCTGTGGGACTTGTTCCCAATAGTTTTCATCATATTCCTTACATATTTAGCATAGGGTTGTACAAGTAAGTATTCAGTGTATCTATATTCATTTTATTCAATTCAATGAATATATTGGATACCTACTATATGTTTTCAAGATAATTGTGGATTATACATATACAGATAAGTATCCAAGATACATCTACAAGGATAAGCACAAAGTGTGCAGTTCTCACTGGTAAAATGGTAGGGATGACAGAATGAGCCAAATGGAAGAGCAGGTTTTAAAGCACCTTCCATCTTGGCTGGTGTTCTGCACACACCAAATTTGCTTGTTCTTAGTGTCTGTTTTAAGGATGGAAGCCATGAATCAAGGCAGTGCATCTGAGCTGTTCTCTGCTGCTTCCAGCTCCCACCCACTGGGCTACCACCGCTTAACAGTTCTTACAACAGCCAGGAGTTTGGCTGAGGGCTGTGTCTCTAGGTAAGGAAGCAAGAGCAAATGAATTAAATCTGTGCATTTCTACAGAGCCAATTCCCTGCCAACAGCTTCTCTAGGCAAACAGGCGAGAGGACGCGTGAACAATTATGATTTATTAGATGAGTTACTGGGCCAAATTCTACTTTATTTTGCTTCCCTTGGGGTGGAAGAACTGTCCCCAAGTAAAGTTTAACTCATTGAAAAGTTTGTTCCCTTTAAAAGTTTCTGAAGGCTTCACAATTAATTAGCCATACCTTGTTCACACTTAAAAGCACTCAGAACTGTCAGAACGAATGCTCTTGCTGCTTCATAGACAATTAACATTTGTCAGATTAGCAAATAATGGCAAAAAGCCCTTAAAGCTCAGAAAAATGCATTGTAATACAAGCAAAGCCTTAAGGAAGATACACAGACATCTGACATATTTTGGCTCTTACAGCCTGTTATTCCTTCTCTTGGATTCCTGAGAGTCTCCATATTTGAAACAGATACTCAGTTCTTAGCATTAGCTCAGTGCTGGCTGCACTGGTTGTGTTTTGCCAGTTCAGGTCCTCTGGGCTGGCCCTAGGTGACATCGGTACCATATCAGGGTTTTCCAACTACCTGGGTACCCCCGCACCTGCATCTTAAAGCTGGCAAAACCTTCCAGGCTGTTGATGTTTTTAAATACTAATATTCAGATTCCATTTTATTTGTATGGTGCATTTCTGAAGATAATACATCACTCATAATACAGTGTGGATTTGGGGGGGGTGCTAATGACTTGCACTGAAGTCCAATTAATTACGTGGCTAAGGGCAGGTGGTGAGAGAAAGTTAGACAAGAAAAGTCACTGTAATCATGGAATGGACTAGAAGCAAGCTGGTAACTGGAACCCTCCATTCCCTCTAACCACCTACAGGAAGATCTGACTATCCTCAACTTATGGATTAAGAACCTGAGTCTCAGAGAAGTTGAATGATTTTTCAAGAGTCACAGAGCTAGCACTATTCTAACCAGAATTTGAATACATTCTTGGGTGAAGCTAAACTATAACTTGTGGTTTTATGAAAGGGACAACAGGTATGTAAATAATCAATTGTTCTACAGCATAAACTTTGTTATTATATTAGCTGTCAAGGCACTCATGAGCCATCTACTGATCATCTTTCTGTGCATCTGTGCATGCATGCATCCCTCCACCCATCTATGCACCCACCCACCCACCCATCCATCCATCCATCCATCCACTCATGCATCTATCCATCCATGCACCCACCCACCCATCCATCCATCCACTCACGCATCTATCCATCCATGCATCCATCCATCCATCCATTCATCCATGCAACCACCACCTACCCATCCATCCATCCACCTATCAATCCATCCATCCATCCATCCACCCACCCATCCACCCAGCCATCCATCCACCCATCCATGCATCTACCCATCCATCTATCCATCTATCCATCTACCCATCCATCCACCCACCGATCCACTCATCCATCCACCCACACACCTATCCATCCATTCATCCATCTATCCATCCATTCATCCTCCTATCCATCGTGACACATAAATTCTTCTTTTTCTCCTGCCATGCAGTGCAGTAGTTTGCACATTTCTGTAGATGGTCCTGTGAAAATAGGCAGTCACTGGGCTTTCTATTAAGTGTAGGTTCTCACTTATCTGCCCCTTAAATTGGTTCATCTTCTCTTTTCCTCTTGATTTTCATATTCTTATTCCTGCTTCCTAATACTGCACTTTCCAGTGGAGTAGTAAACATAAGCTGCTTTACTTCATCCAGCGTTACCTAGGGAACTTGGGCTTACATTCACATTCAGTAAAAAACCAGGACATTTTATCACAAAATAAAAATAAATACACCTTTGTATGGCTGGATGTGTTGAAAGAGTAATAAAAATGGCTTGCACTTAGCTCCATTCTCTTCATTCTCAACCCCAATGGAAAATTCTGGGTTAAAGGTACCTACAATGGTTTTGCTGTGATTCAGGACCATTTCAGCAGATCCAGGTATGAGATAATAGCATACTCTTTAATGAATTAGCATACTTTAAAATAAATTAGCATACTCTTTAATGAAAATACTCTATCTAGATAACCTTGGGAAAATCCCTTTTACTCCTGTGAATCTCCATTTCCTGTCTGTGCAACAGAGATAGTAATTTCTGTAGAGTAGGACTTTGGTAAATGAAATGGAATATTGAGTGTAGCTTCTAAATATGATATAATTCCAATAATGGTCAATGCCTTGCTGTGCCACCGTCTCTTCCTTTTGACTTGGTTTAAATGTGTAGAAGTTATAGATGAAGATGAGCTAACTTCTATAAAGAAGGGATCAGTGGAAAGTAAGAAGAAAAGAATTATGATCTCTATATGATGAGTTTCACATAAGCAGTTGTGTGACTAAGTCTCCTGTTGTCTATCTGTTAACCTTCTTAATTTTCAGGGAAGCAATCTTAATTGCTGCAGTTTTGAATTTTTAGCAACAAAAGAAAGAAAAAAAGGTCCTCCTACATGAATGCTAATAGGAACGATGAAGGAATCTAAACACATAATGTGAAATTATTGATTTAAATCATTTGTGACACTTCACAGCTCTCTGTAGTTTTTGCCCCTAGATGATCCAGTATTATTGGGGTTTAGCTAAACACAGCTAAATTGTGAGGCATACACAGCAAGTAAGTGCAGCACTAGTGCAATTTGTAAATGACATATCTTTGAACTCACAGCCAGAACATTTTGTATCTTCCCCACCACATCCTCAGCAGAAGGACACTGGAAAGCACAGTCCCACCTCATTGCTAGAAAGGAAAACTGAGAACAGCTGATAGCACTAAGGACTAAACCATCCTCCAATAAGAGTTTCTCCTACTTTCTAACTTCATTTACTCTAGCACAGTCTAGTCAATCCTCTCCTCTCACTGGACATTGAAAGAAGAGACAAGAAATGGTGCAGGAGCAAAGGTCTTCTGTATGTCAGCCAGGTGTATTTTTATTTAAGTGTGCTTTCTAATGGTCTTGCTAAGCTCCCTATTATCATGCTCATTAATCCTGAGGCTTTGACATTTATTCCAAAGAGCAGTGTGCAGTTGTCAAGTACTTCCCTATGAATACAAATTCAAAGAAAATTCTGTTCAATGAATCTATGAAGATTGCTTGTGACCATAATTATACCTCTTATAGTAAGTCCTGAGGGAATGTCCTGGACATGGGTTTTGAGTAGGGGGAACATGGAAAATATCCACATTAACAGCTTCTATGCATACCAGCTGAAGAAAGAGGCACTTGATCAGGAATGAGAAATCAATTTTTGTCTCAATAATTTGTGATCATAAAACACATAAGTCATACTACCTCAGGACAGATATATTTCTATATATTTCATATATATTACATATATTTCAAAAGATGTCTACTCTTCCAGTCTTATGATGGAAATTGAATTTTTTCTACATGAACCAATGGGGCAAAGTAAATCTGGACAATGGCAACAAAGTAGATTATTTTAAACTTTTCCTAGAGATGAACAAACATTCAGACAAACAAGGCTGATTTTTCCATGTTCAAAGTAGGAAATAGTGCATAACCAGTATTTTTTTCGATTGAAGGAACAAGAATTTAAAACTCTAGTAGACTTTCCATACAACATCTGATGTGGGGTCACCGACGGAACTAAGGCAGAACTGAGGAGCCGGAGTCCTGGCCTCCTGTCTGTCCTCGATGATGCTCCACATCAGGCCATGAATGACACTTTGTTCTTTTGGGTGATCTGATTCAAGTTGATAGTGGTGGAATTTTAGAAAGTTTAGGGTCCTGATATCCATGTTTTATCACAATAAAATAGTATTTTGAAGCAGAAAACAATCAAAAGTTTTGTGTATTTGAACAACAAAACAAAAACTAAGACCAAAACCAAAGCAAATCACAAGAATAGTATGGGACCAAGCCCAGAAACAAGACTGTTACAGAGCCAATATTATGAATTAAAAGAAGAGTAAGAACAAGAAACAAGAGAGAAATGTTTTGTTTTGTTTTTTTTTAAATAGGCAACATGGCAAGAGAACAGCTATTTAGATCAAAAACTATAGAAGAGGATTTAATTTACCAAAGATAGTCATAAAGCCTAGCTGAGTCACTGTCTTATTTTAAATCCAAACTCTTCTTGTCACTTGCTTTCCACTCCATAGTTGACCGTCACCTATTTGCTATTTTGTAGGTGATGACTTAAGAGGCTTTTATCAAAAATGCTGCGGAGGTGCAGATTAGAGTGAAGTGAAAACTTTCAGGCTAATTCTTTCTATTTTAAAAGGTGCTTCTATTGGGAGAGGAATGGTGGGCCTGGGGTGGGTGAGGGTGTCAGTCTTTGGCAGCCAAGTAGCTTTCTGGACCAACATGGTCAGGGGAGCTAACAACATCGTGTGGGTATCTGAAATTCGCTTAAACAGATCTGAAGTGTTAACACCACACACACAGCAAAAGGTAACCATGTCTCCAGATAAGGGTGTTTATGTTCTGCATTGAGGTAATCATTTCTCCGTGCACAGAAACATTAAAACCACAGTTTTTATAAAATCATACATTTAAAAGACAATGCTTCGAGGAAATGAAACAATATACTCATAGTAAGACTATAATTCTAGAGAGACGAGCTAAAAAGCACTATAAGGAAGCGATAAACAAAGACTATTAATAGCACGTTTCAGTTTTGGGAAGTGCTTCTTCCTTCTGTCATTCTCTTCACATGTATGGTCTACCTGCCTTCAGGACTGCTGAGAAATTGGGGTTTAAAAAAAACTCGACCAAAGCACCTTGGGAAAATGTCACCTTATATCAGGAAGAAACCTATTTGGTACTTCCAAAGTGCTCTGGTCTTGAAATATGTAGAGAAGCCAGGTAAGTTTGAAAGGGTGTGGGTATTACACAGCTTCTTACCTAATGTGCTGTCGCATTATTCTTATCCCTTACAACTGTCTAAAAGATTTCTTTTTTTGGACATTCTATGCTAGTTACTCCAAATTTTCTGTGGTAGTGCGTTCCAAAAGCTAATTACATGTCACACAAAAATACTCTCTGTATCTATTTCTAGTTGGCCATACCTCACTCTTTCTTCTTGCGTAGATAGTTTACAGATGTTGCTAGGATTTCCGATTCTCTAGTTCTTGCTATTGTGAGTTGCTAAGTTTGATGGTTGTTTTCTTTTCTAAACACGGCTGCTACTGCATGGCTGTCAGTATCAGAAATGGGTTCTGGGGCAGCTTCTCCCTACCCTCTCTGTGAAATCATCTTTACTATGACTCTCTGGGACAATGACCCAGATTTTTAAAATTTCTAGCCCAGTACTCTTCCACGGTCTTAAATTTCTTAAACCTGATATCCTGGCACCTCTGTTGAAATGTATTAAAAACACATAAAATTCACAAAAGCCAAAGTGAATCCTGGAAGCCCAAACTTAGTACCACAAACCCTGTGTCTGCCACTCAATAGACAAGATACAATCTAAACAGATGGGATGGTAGAAATCTAGTCCAGCACAGCATACATGGAATCTCTACAGAACCATATGTGAATCTGGTTTATTTTTGTTATTTTTTATTGATATGAATGTTCATAGTAGACATTTATAAAAGAACATTCACAATATTGATCAGATAGGTAGACCATTGTATTAATATTTTGAAAGATATCAAAGTCAACAGGATAAATGTTGGGTTGTTAAATCACTGACAATCAGCAATATTCCGTGGGAGCATTGGTAGAAATTGCTGGAAGATTACCTACTACCCCAGCAAGGCTGACCATGGCTCCTTGGACTGAGCAAGTGCACTTGTGTCAGAGATTGTGGAGGTCCTGGAGCTGTAAATCAGAAGATCTGTCTCTATAAAAAGTTCGCCCTTGTTTTGCTCATGGGTGTTACTGTTCCCTGGGAGAAGCCATGGTCTCCATGAACTCAGGTGTCTTACTGATGAGTGATATAAACAATCTATGTGAAAAGTCTATAGATCATTATCTGAGCCCGGTTCATAAATTCATTTTATTTATAAACAAAGGGATTTTGGATAATGGTTTTACATCTCGAATTTTCCAGGGATGTAACAGCATTAAGCCATATAAAGCTTGGGCTTTAGTAAGAGTTTTGGTAAAAACTCTATGAAGTTACGCTCACTCTTTGAGAAAGTCACAGCACCCAAGCCAGCCCTGGTCACACGTTCAGTCACCGGGGTGAACGTGGCCCTGTCTCCATCTTCAGTCCTAGCGGCGCATCTGTGGTGATGATTCTACATAAAAATGCCAGCATGCCACCCCTTCTTTATGTCTTCTAGTGCAGCTTATTTTATTATAAATTGCTTTCGTTTTATTACTACTTTATAGTATAGTTATGCTGGGATATTGACTTTATAAAAATTATATGTGTAGGCAAAATATATGCACTCTGAATTTCATTTCAGGAGACAGGGAGATTGTTACACAGGATTTATTATAAAAGTACAGGGAAGGAGTCTGATATAATGGAGAACTACCGCCCTCCAGGGTAAAACACAAATACACTGATAATGTTGGCATCTCAGCTCCCTGGTAGCAACAGAAGGGGCAGCCAGGCATCGTCAGTCAGGCCCCAATTAATGCACAGATGAATTCTTATAAGATTCACCTTTCTCTGTAGTATGCACGTTTCAGTCTTTTTTTTTTTCTTTTTTTCCTGCAAAGGAAAAATTCAGCCTAAGGCAAGGAAATGTTACCAGTTAATGAGATTCTAAAGCAAATAACCATTTTCACAGAAAGCTTTCACACAAGGAGAACGTACAGGCAAGGGGCTGAGGGCAGCCAGGAGCTAAACCCAAAAGTAAGTTAGTAGACAGGAACAAGAACATCCAAGTGTGTGTTCAGTGCCACCACTGTCCTCTGGATGTGACAGGACAGACCACTCAGCACAGAGTGTTTTCTTTCTCCACCAATGGTGTTTGACCACTGTGTTTGACACTAGAGACTATACTGAAGGTTGCTAGGTGACAGAGCCCAGCTAGATTGCTATGGACAGAGATTAGGGCAATTTGGGGCTGAGTTTATGTTGAATTGCATGAGAAACTTCAAAGTATTCATTTTCTTAAAACAATTAAAAAGAAAGATGGAAGAGGAGAAAAAAAAAA
>PVIR01007092.1:0-62648 GCA_004026965.1 Petromus typicus
TAGGTGAAATAAACAGGGCACAGATAGGTACGTATCGCATCCTTTCTCTGGTATGAGAAAATAAAGATGTAAATGAGTCCTAGCATTGTATGTTATATATTGTAAAATAGAAAATGCTCAATGTAAAATAAGGTGAAGGGGAAAAATTGATGAGATTGTAACAAAAAAGTAAGGAAACAAATTTTATGTATATGGGGGGGTGGTAGGGTGGGAAGGGCTATGGGAAAAATGAGAATTAAGTTGTGTCTTATACTGGTACAAATCCCCATTGTGGAGTGCAATCATGATGTGTTTATGTAATGTACCAATAAAGATTAAAAAATAATTTTGATTAAAAAATGTCCAAATTGTCCTCCCACCCAGCCCAAGGTGTTGACATTTCTCTGGTTAGCACATGGATTTTAGAAAATTCATGTGTTATTGCTCGTACATAAGATCTTGGTCTTCTGGGAGAAAATACAACTTCTGTGTCGAGCTCTCTTCCTAGATCCCACAGGCATAAGCACATTTGAAGCACCGGACTCACCCACTTTTAACCTGCCCGTGACTTCCCCTTCTGAGTTCCGGGCATTTACGGTAACATTCTGAGTCGACTGGAGAAGCAGCGATGAATCCTGGAAAGGGGTTTAAAAAAGTCAGTAAATGATGTATTTATTACTGCACTTACTTTTAGATTTATGTCAAACTTCTCCATTGTAGAACTCAATGAATTTGCTGACTAAAACTAAAAAGTTTGGATTATGTTGAGGGAGAAAACGTATTAACTCTGGGTTTACAATGCTGTGCGCACTGTTTGCAATGGGCCTACTCTGTTCGTCAGTGATTAGTGCTTTTTATGATCATGTTGTCATCAGTGCTTTTACATTTTCAATGAATTAAAATTCTTTAGTTGTTGTTGCTATTTATGTCCAAGACAAGATATATTTTAAGAACATAAACCAGAGAATAATTAGCTATTGATGAGAAATATCATGCTACCTATTTTCAAGTTGTAAACATTTCTCATGGTTGCAAAATAGCGAGGCATAGAAAGCCAAGTGTGACATGATCTCAGAGAAGCAGAGAATAACATTGTTACTAGAGGCAAGAAAGGTAGGACTGATGAGGTGGGCTGGTCAGGACGCTAAGGTACAGTTTGATAGGGAGCAAGAAGTGCTGCGGGTTATTTCACAGGAAGGTGATTGTAGATGACAGTGTACTGGTACACTTCAAAGGGCTAGAAAAAATTTAAAGTCTTTCATCAAAAGCATAAGCGATAAATGTTTGAGGAGGTTAATATGTTTATCCTAATTTAAACAATGCACATTATATACATGTATCAAAACAACATATGGTACTCTGCTGAGATATTTTATATATATATATATATATATATATATATATAATGCTTTTGCATATCATTTAAATTTTTTAATTAAAAAAAGAGCTTTTAAAATAAGTTGAGTGCCTACATTTTTTAAAATTTGTGTTGGAAGCCAGGGACTTTCAAAGCATGTAAATGTTCTCTGGGGTACATGATAAACCTCCTGAATGAAAGATTGCTCACATTTATATAAACAACTATCTTCAAAGACAATGCATCATCCAGGTGTTGGATGCACGTGAATTGATGTTTCACTCATGGGAACTGAAAATCTTCCAAAGTAGAAGGAAGTCTGTGATTTTTTTTCAGAAAGAAAGAGGTTTTTCAGAGCCCTGTGGAACTGCGTCTGGAAGTAAGTTCTCAAACTTGCTTTGTGAAAAGAGATAAGCCCATCACTATCTTGTGTTTTATTCAGCAATGTGGCCTTCATAGTTGTCTTTGCATTGTTAGAAAATAACTAGAAGGATACTACGAATGAACACTTTACAACTAGAAGGATACTATGAATGAACACTTTACCATTGATTGTAGTGTTGATCCTCTCATTTTATCTTGCTCACTATGAAGTAGGTACGATTACTCCTAATACAGAGATGAGGAAATTGAGTTCAGAGGGAATAGATTTCTGCTCACTCCAAGTCACGCTTAACAAGTGTCAGTTCCAACAATGGAACTTGATCTTTGAATGCTCTACCACTCCACTGGGCTGGGAGGACAGGGCTCAGGTTCATGTTGAGGTCCACCCCATGCCTGGACAACATCAGCTCTTGTGTGGCTTACTTTGGGTTGTGTACAGCAATAGGCACTGTGGACCCTTTTTCTTGGAACAGTGACATACTTGCTTCCCTAGCAAAACCAGTGGCTAGTGGTGCTGAGACCAAGCCTGGGAAGTGTAGGCCAAGATCTGTTGGGCTGGGACTGAGGGTCTTGGCACATGCACCCCCAACTCTAACATTTCCTGCAGTTTGCTAGAGGGCAAAGAAGGAGGGTGGAAAAGGCTGGAGCTAGAGTTGCCCCTCCATCCAGTTGTTATGTGAGAATGAAAGGTTCTGTTTATGCTGGTGTTGCTTAGTGTTCTGTTGTTCACAGTGCAAAGAACCCTTAATTGATTCAAGAATCCAGAGACTTCTACATCCTGTATTAATAGTAAAATAATATGCAAGTGTCCCTTGGTATCTGCAGGGGAGATGGTCCAAGGCTGCTCTGAGGATGTACAAGTCTGCTCTATACAGTAGTGCAATATTTGGATAAAAACTATATATACCCTTCTGCACGCTTTACATCATCTCCAGATTATTTGTAATACCTACATGGATGGATGTGCCATATACAGTTATACTATGCAAGTTAGGAATAGTGATAAGGAGAAGAGCCTATACATATTCAGTACAGATATTCAAAAACACATTTATTTGTAGTTGGTTGAATCCACAGTTTTACAGCTCACAGATATTGAGGGCTATTTTTATTTAGTTGGACAGTAATCTTCTTTTTGTAAGGTTAACTGAGCATTTCGTTTGGTTGAAGCTTCTCTTGTCTGTTCTGATATTTCAGTCTTCATTTCTTTATATTATTATAAATGTATTTGTCTTTCTCCTCACATCAGGCCATCAACCATCTGAGTCTCTCAGGCTCACAATGGTGTCTTGAGGATTCTATCCTCAGGAATGTGCTGGTTTCAAGCTGGCATCTTGGGGACTCTCCCTACATGTGCAGCTGGGCTCCAGTGTGGCCAGGCAGCAGCTAAGCTGTTTTCTGCCTTCATCACTGTCTCATGCATAGGCCTGGCTAGAGTCTCATTTGTAGAGGTGACATTTTGGTTGATACTAAGTTACTCTTGATTCTTTTCAGGGCTGTGAACCTCAAAGATAACAATTTCAAGAAAGTGTCTTGACCGCATATTTCTGTGTCATTTCACTTTTGATCATAGTTCTACTTTTTTTTTTGAGAGCAAGAGAGAGAAAGAGAGAGAGAGAGAGAGAGAGAGAGAGAGAGAGAGAGAGAGAGAGTCTTGCTACATAGCCCAAGTGGATCTCGAAGTCACAGCAATGTTTCTTCAGTCTTCCAAATACTGTGATGACAGGTGTGCACCACCACGGCCAGCCCAACCTAGTTCTGTATGTTTAAAATATAGATTGAGAAGTCTGAATCTGTAGACCTAAAACTTCAAATGCTCTGATACCTGAAACTTTCTGAGCACTGACTCAATGCTATTGTGAGAGAAAAGTAAAGCCATTTTTTTCTCAGGCCCTCTCAGTAGCCAAAAGACCTTGAGCCCCCCAAAGGTGCCTGCACGGGAATGTGCCTGTGTGTCTAACTTCCAGAAGAAAACCACCAGATGTCTTTGTAGCTGTGTTGCAGGGTTAAGTCCAAACTGCTCTGACTGTCCTGAATAAAGTCCTTGTAACTATGCTGTACAGATAAGGTAGAAATGCCCCTAACGGCAAAAATCTCGCTTCTGTCCTTCTGCTTGCTTGGTTCCCACACTGCCCCCTGTAAAAGGCCCCAACTCTGAGCCTCGATGTCTCTCTGAGTCCAGCACTTGGGGAGTGCCATCTGGCCAGACTAATACAGGTTTGCTTTAACATCTAACTTCTGTCCGGTGTGTTCTCTCTCGGGTGACCCTTGCCACAGCCTGCACACCTGAGCATTTGGTGAGACTTTCAGTCTTATACTAGAAGCGAAAATTTCACACCTGACCTTGCATGATAGTTCACAGCCACATGTGTGTGCACTGCAAATACTGTATTTCAATCTCAGGAGATATAAATAAGGTACACTTGAAACATGAGTGAAATCTCATGTTTAGATTTCAGTCCCATTCCCAAAACATGACATTATGTACATACAAATATTCAAAAATCTGAAGGAAAAAAAAGAGCAAAATCTCGGACATTTCTGGTTGTGAGCATTTAGAATAAAGACTATTCCATTTATAAAGGCTTTTTGTTTTATAATAAATAATTGCTGTGTGTTTGAGTTGATGAGTATAATGGACGCATTTAAATCACAAATTCAACAGTCCCTCATACATTACTTTTGAGGGGCCACTGAGTAATCAGACTCTAGTGATCAGAGCACCATCCTCATTTATATTTATAATTAAGAAATTTTATTAGCCCCGCTAATAAAAAGATTACTAAAGATTAGTGATAATGTGGCCAATTTATAAGTAAATTTCTTTCCTGAAATTTTATGGAAAATTGTTTCTAAACTTGCATTTGAAAAGAAAACCTATGATTAATGTATCAGTGCACATAGGAGTTAACGATGCAGTTTTGTTCTGTAACATCTATTGTTGTAAAATGCATATTAGTTACAAAATTTTATGTAGCTCTATCATCACACAGTATTCAAATTATTTCTGTAATTTCACTGAGTATTGATTGATACACTCATTAGTGCCACTTTTTCAGACTCTATTATGTAGTTATGTAAAAGATTTTGTAATTTTGCTCTTTGCTTTCTTGTTAAATACCAGAGATGAAAGAGCCTGATCAAATTTAATCAAAAGTTAATATTAATTCTAGAATATTATATTATCTGTGAGCTAGTCACCTGAATTCAATTTTAAGGACACCTTACCACTCTCATTTCTTCCAAAATATGTTGAGAGATTAGCCAACACATCTCTGAAAAAAAAGGCTAAATTCTAAAATTTGAATTTATTTGTCTGACATTCTTTTTTACAAAAACTTGCATTAATTTTCCACCTACCTGTATATCAGGGCTACTTACACCCAAGATGCCTTCATGTTTAATGTGAAGCTAGAAAGAGCTCATAGAGCTAGGCTCAGACAAGACTTAGCCTATGATATGACAGGTCCCTGGTCCACTTCTATGGCCAATAAGATACTTCCAGAAGAAATATAAAAGTATATACAGGCTGTAGATTCTGGGTTCACTCCTTTGGGGTAGGCTTTTTATGTGTAAAGTTTATATCGTATCATTTTGCAGCTGGCAGCAGAACTTGGTGTTCCAGGGTCTAGTTTAGGAATGTGTTGGTCTGTTTAATAGGACCTGATGTTTCTTTGTACTAAGTCTTTGGTTTCATTTTTAATTCTGCTACAGTAGATGGGCATCTGCAGGCAGCAAACACTGAAGTATTGCTTCAAATTCATAAATATAGAGAGAGTGAAAAATATACTCTTCCACCAATTGGTTAGTAATAACTGGATGGAGTTTGAACTTTTGGGGAAGGAGAAATGCCATTTATCAATAATTTAGAGCAATGTTCATAGCACTGCATAGGAAAAATAAAACATATGCAATATTGTTTGACCTATTGTTTTTATAAGTTCCACGGAAGTAGGCAAAGAAAATGTTGATTTAAGGTCTCACAATTATTTAGTGGTGATATTGGATCTGCTTACAGAGACTTTTGCAGGCTCAAAGTCTATAATTAGCATTACTAATGTAGAACATATTACTATGAAAAGAATTTCTCTGAAGATCTATTTCAGGCACATACACTGATTAAAATAAGTTTAATTTGCATTTGGGGAAAAGACGTTCATGTCTTAAATCTTTAGTTAATTAAGATCTACAATAAGGAGGGCACCAAATTCAGATCTGAAATACATGAAGATAAAATATTTACAGGATGTAATGTCAGAGATGAAGTCCACAGTGCAAGAGCCACACTCTTTATTAAAAGCATGCCACCCATGTGTAGGAATGTATATTCCCTAAGAATCTCCAAAGTACAAGATTTCTGTGAATAATTGTTACTATTCATGAAGCACAAATTGTCTAAACTTTAAATCATTTTCTTACCACTCTGGAGTGTATTTCTTTGGCGTATAATGGGAATAAAAACTCCGATTCTCCTTCCAGGCGAAGTCCATCTTTTGTCACACGCAAGTGACCCATTCCTGTCTTTAAAAGAGACAATAGAGTTTTATTGTCCTCTTTCATTTTGCTTCATATTGATCTAAATTCTGCACGTATTTCCATACATTTTCTTTTTTCGACATTTCTCCTAACTGCCTTACTTAAAACTTCAGTCATTTTAAAGCGATATTACCTTTTTCAAAATCGTGTGTAAATACAAAAGACTATTTGGAAGACACAAGAGTTAAAGAATCATTTTACAACAAACATTCCAGACTCCACAATCATATAAAGAATTTCTTGCCATCACTGTTTTTTATTTTAAATTAAATAAGTATACAATAAAATAGATTCCTAATTAAATTCACAGTTCTGTGAATTCGGACGCAGAACAGCTGCTTCACGCGTGTATGAGTTGGCTTTTCTGTCCTGAGACACAGTATCCGACACTCACAGTACACAGCAGGCAAGGTTTAATTAGTGCGTACTTTGGGCTCAGCCCATGGACACCAGGCTCCAAAGCAGAAGCCTCAAGGTGGGAGGGTGCGAAGGAGCAAAGCTGCCTAGTTTATGGGGAGGGGGGGAAAGATACAGCAGGGGACATTGCCTGAGACCTGGTGAGAGTCACATATAGAAACCAAGGTTACAGCGCCACCCAGCGGTGCGCTTTATTCATGGGGAGGCATTCCTGACACCGGGATTAACCATCACCACGCCCTGGAATACCACCGTCGACTGTGCTATCTGAGTTTACACATATTTGTTGGAAACTTACAAAATCAGAAACACTCCAAGAGGACAGGGGCTCTATTCAAAGGCCCTGCTCTCAAGGAGCCTGCAGGAAAGAAGGATAATGAAAGAGAAGGCAAATCTCTGCAGTCACCTGTGGAGTTCAGCTGCGCTTCCCTCTTGCATTCTCTGCAGCATTTCTCACTGGGCACCCTTCCCTGTGAACCAGGATCTTCCTCTGGTTTTCAGGGTTCTGTGCTCGCCCGGTTTCCTCCCCGCCGCAAAACTGCATTCTCAGCTCCCTTGCAGTTTGGCTGCCCTCTAGCCAGCCTCTCGGCCCAGTTCCTCGAGGCCAGTCCCCTGGGCCCTTCGTGGGCTCGCTCCTCCACTGGCCCTCACTGTCCACTGACACAGCGCGGGAGCTGCTCCGACCGCGGCAGCATCGGCCAGGGAGGCTGGTACACGCGACGGCTGCTGTGCAGACTTAACGAGGAGAGAAAGGCTACACACTCTGCAACAGGGGCGAGCCTTGAGGGTGTTGTTACGCTAAATAAAGACAGCCAGCCCTCCCAGGCCGGTACTACCTGTTTGCCTTCAGCCAAGGTGGGCAGAGCGCAAACATGCATGGAAACAGAAAGTAGAGTGGCGGTCGCCACAGGCTGTGGGCAGAGGACGAAAGATGCACAGTTTGTTTTACAGATAAGAGTTCTCTTGGTTTGCTTTGCTCCTGTTTTTCTAGTAGCTTAAGGTTCAGCTTGCTCTGTTTTCTTGATATATGCATTCACTGCTATGAATTTCCCTGGTAGAACTGCTTTCATTGTATCCCAAAGCCACTGTGATAAAAACCGCATGGAACTGGCAAAGCAACAGACCCAAGGACCAGTGGAGTAGATTAGAAGATACAGAAACAACTCCAGACACACTAAGCTATCTCATTTTTGACAAAGGAGCCAAGCATCCTCAGTGGAGGAAAGATAGTCTCTTTAACAAATGGTGCTGGAAAAACTGGACTTTAACCTGCCAAAGACTAAAGCTAGACCTAGCTGTTTCACCGTGTACTAAAATAAAATCAAAATGGATTAGGGACCTAAATATTAAAACAGACACACTAAACCTGCTACAAAACAGGTTAGGCAAAACTCTTGAAGACATTGGCTTTGGGAAATATTTCATGAACAAATCCCCCATAACACAAGAACTGGTAAAAGAAATCGATAAATGGGATCTGATCCTATTGAGAGGTTTCTGCACAGCAAAAGAAACCACCAGCAAAGCGAAAAGACAACCAACAATATGGGAAATAATCTTTACCAGCCACCTCTCAGACAAAGGGCTACTATCTAGAATATATAAAGGACTCAAAAAAAAAAAAATCAATCCACCCAAATTTAAAGACCCAATTCAAAAATGGGCATCTGAAATGAACAGATACTTTTCAGAGGAAGAAGTAAGAGCAGCTAAGAAGCATATGAAGAAATGCTCAACATCATTAGTCATTTGAGAGATGCAGATGAAAACAACATTGAGATTTCATCTCACTCCACATAGAATGGCTGCCATTTCAGATTTAGCAAATGTTGTCGAGGCTGCGGAGAAGAAGGAACCCTTCTCTACTGTTGGTGGGAATGTAGACTCATACAACCCCTATTCTGTGGAGAATAGTTTGGAAATTTCTCAAAAAGCTAGGATTGGAGGTCACATTTGACCCAGCCATCACTCTGCTAGGTATATATACACAAAAATTAAAAGATTTATACCACAGTGACATATGTGCACCTATGTTTATAGCAGTTCAGTTTGTGATTGCTAAATCTTGGAAACAACCCAAATGTCCATCAACTGGAGAATGGATAAAAAAGATGTGGTTCTTCTACAGAATGGAGTATTACTCTGCCATGAAAAATGATAAGTTTGAATCATTTCTACTTAAATGGACATACCTTGAGGATATCCTCATAAGTGAAATAAATAGGTCACAGATGTGTAAATATCGTATCTTTTCTCTGGTATGAGAAAATAAAGATATAAATGAGTTCTAGAATGTATGTTATATATTGTAAAATAGAAAACACTCAAAGCGTGATAGAGTGAAGGGCAAAAAATAATGAGATTATAACAAAAAGAAAGGAAACAAAGTTTATGTATATAGGGGGTGGGGTTGGTAGGTCGGTAGGGTTATGGGAAAAAATGAGAACTAAGTTGTGTCATATACTGGTACAAATTCTCATTGTTGAATGCAATCATGATGTGTATATGTAATGTACCAATAAAGATTTCAATTAAAGAAAAAAGAGCTCTCTGACACGGATGGTGCTGCGGGTTGCATGACCTTATGAATGTGCCATCGAACTGCTCTAATGTATCTGTTAATGCAGTAAATATAATCAATATAGTGGGAATGGGGAATTGTTTGTACATCCCTCGTCCTCTTGTCCTTCCTCCTCCATGTCTTGGTCACCTTTCTGTTTGCAAAAGATCCTGTTAAGGTGTCGTACTTCACTAACAAGATACTAATTATTTTCACACACTTATTCTTATTTTCAAATATGAACAGAGCACACTTTGGTCAGATCCATCACCTCCGCTACCCTGCCTCACACTTCCTTCCCAATGTCCATTGTTCCCTTCGTATTGTCTAATAATAGTCCTCTTTCTATTTTTTTAAAAATTAAATCTTTATTGGTACATTATGAATACACATCATCCTCACACAACATTGAGAGTTTGTACTAGAATATGACACGACTTGATTCTCATTTTTCACCCTTCCCCCCCACCCTGCAACCACCCACCCCTATATGCATAATCTTTGTTTCCTTTTTTCTTTATTACTGTCACATTCTTTTTTCCCTTGTTATTTATCCCTGTCCTTTTTCTATTTTTATGTCATTTTCCTCTTTCTTTTTTTAGATTCTACATTTTAGGGAAAGCATGTGACATTTGTCCTCCCAAATTTGGTTTATTTCACTTAACACTATATCTATTATCATCCATTTTTCTGCAAATGACAAGATACAATTCTTTTCTCTGGCCCAATGACACTGTATTGGGTATATAATCCACATTTTCTTAATCCATCATCTGTTGGTTGGCAGCAGTGCAATCAGCTCCATATTTGGCTGTTGTGAACTGTGCTTCAATAAAAATACTTGCAGGTTGGGCCAGGGATTTAGCCCAGTGGTTCCAGTGCCTGTCTTGCAAGTGCAAGGGCCTGGTTCGATCCCCAGTAACCACATAGAACACTGGGCGTGGAGACTCACACCCCCAGCAGCAACCAGTACCACCTACCAGTGCCGGGTGTGGTGGCTCACGCCTGTAATCCCAGCACTCAGGAGGCAGAGGCAGGAGGATTGCTGTGATGTGACTTGGAGGCTGAGCTCAGGGCCAGCTGGAATTACAAAGCGAGACCCTGTCTCAAAAAAAACCAAACAACCTACCCCCCCAAACAAACAACAACAACAACAACAACAACAAAAATAGGTGCAGGTAATTCTACAGTGCACGTGAATTCCTTTGGATCTAAGTAAGGAGTGGTGTGAATGGACCAAATAGCTGCTCTGTCTTTAGTCCTCTGAGGAGCCTCCGTACTCACTTCCCTGGTGGCTGCACTAATCCACATTCCCACCAGCCATACTGCAAAGCTCTCCACCATTGTCTCCTGCGTGTTCTTTTTGTATTCTCGATCATGCTATTATGGCGGGACTGAGATGAAATCTCAATGTAGTTTTGATTTGCATTTCTCTAATAGCTACAGATATTGAACATTTTTTTACATATTTATTGGCCATTGATTTATGAATTTTTGATAGTAATCCTGAATCCATCAACTTACCTGAAAAATCTTACAGTATTCTCTTGGTACCAATCTGATATTAAATTTGTGTCACATTTTTCTTAGTCATTGATAGTTTCACATATGCACATATACTTAAGAAAGTCATCTTTCATTTATACTAATATTTTAAAACCATAAAATATTTAATGTGTATCTCATTATGTGCAAGATATGTCTGGGAATTCAAAAGAAGTACAATGCTTTGCTAGCTCTTAAATTTCCCAGCCAGAAATAAATACATTTGTAAAACAGACAACTTAGAATGTTGATTAAAGTGTCTTGCAGAATTTAGGGAGTGGTTCTCAAAAGAGTCTGGAACCTGCACTGGGCCAGGCCAGAAGGTAAGACTTTAAACAGTTTTAGGGTTGGGGATTTAGCTCAGTGGTTCTGGCGCCTACCTTGCAACACAAGGACCCGGGTTCAGTTCCCAATAACCACATACAATACTGCCAGGCGTGGTGACTCATGCCACCAGCAATCAGTAGCACACACCACAGAGTCTGGCATGGTGGTCACGGCTGTAAACCCTGCACTTGGGACACACCTCCTGGCCAAGCCCTTCTCCTAAAGGATTTGTACGGAGCCTGTGCACATCTCCTGGTATGTTACATCATCTCTAGATGACACACAATCATTGCTGTGCCACTGCCACAATGTTTTGCTTAGGCAAAGAAAGTAAAAGAAAATATTTTCACAGGTTCAGTACAGATACAATTATTTTTTAAACTAATTTTTCTAACCATAGCGGGTTAAATCCATGGACTCAGAACCTGCAGCTAAAGAAAGCTGCCAACAGTCACAGACAGTTCCCAGTTCTCGTTCGTGTGTGTGTGTGTGTGTGTGTGTGTGTGTTTGTGTGTGTGTGTGTGCGCACGCATGTGTGCACTAGCAAAGTGTCAGGGATTGAATATAACCCTAGTTACAACCAAGATTCCTATCCAGCCTGCTCCTAAGCCAGGGCTCTTCCACTGTTTTACAATGTGTATATAAGGATTTCTTTTGTATCTAACAAACAAACTTAATGCCAATGAAGTAAGTTTGGTGTATAATTTCAAGATATTATCTTCATTCGCACTTGTGGAAGAAAACCAATTATGTGAACAGAAGACGTTACCAGTTTTCTATTAGGGGTAAGAAAGGGAAGAAAGTGAATACATTTCCATCTGAAGCCGTTCGTTTTGTATAATAGAGCTCCATATGACAGGAATGTGCATCGCGGTTCTAGTTGGTGCTGATGAATAGCGCTCTTCACAGCAAGGGCCTACACCTGATGACACTGTGCTTCTTCCTTTGTTATAATATAGTTGAATCATAGAAAAATTACAATAAAAGGAAAAATGGAAGGCACAGTTCTAGAATTAAAGTTAAAACTTTAGTGCCATTTGTATCGTTAGACGCCGGTATTAATAGGATTTGCATCACTGATATGAGCGATAATGAAATTCCTCTGTACTTGTAATTTCTCTAGGTTTATCTTCCTCCTCCAAACTCAGTCCTAATAATATCTTGTCTTCTTGGAAAGGAAATACCATTAAATTCTTACATGTTTCTATGGTCTGGTGACCCCTGCTTCAATCTAGCTCTATTATAAATAACATATCAATCACAAACTTCTATTTGATTTTTAAACTGGAAAGCAGTGATAGAATATAATACCTTTTAGGAAGATAAAAATAATTGGAAATAAATGCCAGAGTACTGGTAAAAATGCCATGGTGTCATTTATAAAAATCGTGGTTTCCATTACTTTGAAAAACAAACGGGTCGGAGAGACAGGGGTGTAAGGTGCCTGTGTTGCAGTGATCGCCTTCTGAGGGGCGGGCAGCTGGGCGGCGGAGAGGGACAGGTTTGTCCCCGCACTAGGTCCATCTCCACAAGCACAGTCCGGCATAGGCTGTGGACAGCGGCGCGTCAGGGCCGGGGAGACATGGCACCGCTGAGCTCAGCTCAGCAGTCAGAATCTCTTCTCAGTCTCCAGGCTGTGTCACACCCGAGGGCTCCCCATCTCCCGCGTGCTTTCCTCCAGCCGAGACTGTTTCTTCTGGTTTCTCGCACAGCCTGTTTTGTTAGCAGCCTCCAGCTCCTCCTTAGGACACAGAGGGGCCAGCGCAGGAGAGCGGAGCAAACCAGCAGATCTGAGCTCTCAGATTTCAAAAAGAAGCAGCGCAGCCACTGGGGACACAGCTCTAGGGAGGAGGCAACAAGGCAGGCTGAGGAGCCAAGGTGCCTTCAGATGGACCTCTGCAACCGTCGTTACAAATGCACTCCCTATTTTCATATAAATCCTGCTGTAAGAGTTTAAAGAATACAATCTCTATTCTGCTGGACAAAGGTCATATTTGTAAAATACTGGATCGTTCAGTACCTTACACTTCACCTCTGTCTCATGACGCGGCCTTTTGTGGACACTGCATGGGCGCTGTCAGCGGGAACTGATCTGAACCGGAGAACAGAGGGAAGAATGAAATCTGGGACTCTGTAGCGACATCGTCCTCCGTGCATGTAATAGAAATGTTAGGTGACCTCAGGCAGAACAGTGCACCTGCTCTGTGACCAGCCCTGCCAGCACCAGAATAAGCAATTCCGAAGGCCCTGGCACAGTCAGCAGGATGATAAAGCACGCACCATCAAACTAGGCTGCAATATCATTTTTCTGTTGCTTTCCCTTGGCTATTTAAAATATATCAATATCCAACAATATACAGATTAAAATGCAAGTATTAGGTGGTCACGAATGTGGATCATCAGTAAGTTCACTCTGGTAATTTTAGGTTTTTTTTGTCATCATCTATCTGAACAAAAATCACACACTTCTTTTCCTACTGTAAGAATGTATAATTTTTTGTCATGCAACAAATTAGCATGGATTTATCAGCTTAGAGCAAGGTGCATTTCTTATTTCAGTTTCATTGTATCAGGTACAGCTGAATCCTCTACTCAGGGTCCCACCCAGATGGTGCAAGCTGCCATCTGGCAGGGCTGGGCCTGGGCCGGGCCTGGTTCCCACCGGCTGTGGTGGCGGCAGACTGATGCCTCTCTGGAGGAGCATGAGCTTTCCGTTCTTTGCTGGCTGTCAGCGGGACCCTTAGCTCCTAGCGGTCAGCTTCCCACATATGCATCCCTTTCATAACAGAAGCCAGCTCTTAAGGCCAGTAGGAGAAGCACTTTCAAAGTTTGGGAGGGTCAAGCTCAGCCTGAGCAACTTCCCTTCAGATGAACTCATTATCTGCTTCTCTGGAACCTTAATTACATGTGTGACATTTCTTCACCATGTAATTGTCATGTCACCTTCACCACCTTCCACTAGCTGGAAGCTACTCCAGATGTGGGTGACAAGGAGGCCAGAGGCCAATAATTCTGCCTAATGTACACAGAAGCCAGGTGGAGTTCTTAACGTGAAAGAATATAAAATACTTCACAATAGAAAGGCATTTTCTGGTACTATGATTATCGTCAAACTGTCATTAGAGTACAACCCAGATGAGAATGAAGACAGTGTGCAGGACCACATTTGTACTTAACGAGGGCAACAATGTTTCCTAAAATTATGAATCTTGATCCAGAAAAGCAAGATGGTAATACTTGCCTAATACCTATACCTAATACCTCTATACTTACATCAAGAGGGACATATGAATCATTCGGTATAAATCAGTTATTTTAGAAAGATGAACATTATATTCAGAATTTCACATGCAGTCCAATTTTTTCAGATTATACATTTATAAGACAAGTGAAGATGTAAACAAACGTCATTACGTAGGTTCTATTTTAATGATCTTCCACGATCCCCAAAGGCCTAGAATATCTGTAATCCTTGTACCTGCAAATTCTCTTGAGTTTAAAAAAATCCTTTCCAAATGATAATATATTCACAATGCTGAAATAAAAGTCATCAAGATGCTGTCTAACACCATGCTCCTCGGCACTCTCTGGGTGGTTACCTCTGCTCAACGGCAAAACATGCATCTCGGGAAATACCTGCAGAGGCTGCCAGAATGCGGCCTTCCTGCCAGGGACAGGTTCTCAATGGGATGGTCCTGATGGGAAATTTCTAACTGCTCATTTCCAAAATGAATTAATTCTTCTACTTCAATTTTCAATGTTCAATTAACATCTACTTCAATTTTTTATTCTTCTAAAAAGTTCAGTGTTACTTCTCACTACAATGAATTGAAGCAATTTGCCAACAAAGTTTTTGTGGGACTATTGACTTAATTATAATATTCAATAATAGTATAATTCTGCTTCACTTATATCCTTTTTCACAAAAAATTAAATTGAATTTCTAAAGTCAAGAATTTAACTTTACTAGTGCTATATTTATTAAATGCACCAAACTATATTATGTGTAGGCAAATACTGATAATTATATAATTTTTAAAAGAATACCTTTGTTATGAACAATGAAAAATATCTTTTTGAAACATACAGATAACTCGTGGATGTTATCTGATGCCTATGAACACTGTAACTAAACTAAGATGCATGTTAACATTATGGAAGGAAACTATAGTATAGAAAAAACACTTTATTGTTCTTTTATTTTGGTGGTATTACAGGGACTGAAGTGGGGGGCTTTTCTCCTAGCTACCTTCCCATGCTATGGTTTTTAAAAATTTTGAGTGTGAAGATTGTGAAGTTGCCTAGTTTGAGCTTGAACTCGTGCTCATCCTGCCTCAGTCTCCCAGAGGACTGAGATCTCAGGTGTGCTCCTCTGTGATTGGCTTGCACTAGTTTTTTCAGTGTTGTTTCCCCAATTGACTTAAGTGTTACATCAGCTAACTCGGGAATATTTTTCTCAGCATCAGCTCTTTTAATTCCCTAAATATTATTTATACTCAGCAACTTTTTTATAGAGATTTGTAAATTCCTCTTACGAGACGTTCTAATTCTAAGAGGAGAACTGGGTTTGAATGCTATAGCTCAGTTTTATTTGGGTTCACATTAGTTTTGTTTGCCAGTACTGCACTTCACTTTTATATTTTATCTTTTCTGAAGTCTTGGCGTTCCTTGTCCTCCTTTCTGTTTTCATTGTCATGTTGCTTTTTTACCCATTTTTGTCACAAGTGGAAAAATACTACTTACTGGCGAAAACCACATCACTTTGAGAATCCAGATTGTGAGCGCAAAGTTCACCACAAGGATGATGAGCAAGAGAAGAACAAACCAGTAGAGGCAGCGCTTCCTCCAGCCATAGATGCCGATCTTGTAGACACACTGGTTCTCTGGCCTTTCGATGTGCGTGCCTTCCGTGGTGGCCGTGTACTGCTCCTGAACCATCTTCATGGGGAGGGAGAGGTGTGTGGGAGACAGAGGGAGAAAGCTTATTTGTAAGTGCTGACTGATTTACTGTGAGCCAAGGGAAAAAAAATATTTTCCCTAATAATGTTTCAAAAATTAATAATTTTTTAAAAAAGAGAACTAAATATTATATTACTTTGCAACATGTCATTGTATTTCAATCACTGGAAACTTTCTCATTCAACATATTTTAGGTGTGACAAATTCATTTGAAATCCCAGTGATCCTATTTTCAGGTTTTAATTGATAAATTCAGTACACACATAAACACAAACAGGACTTTCCAACTTCTTCAGGGGAAATGACAGCCTAGCCAGGGTGCCAAGCTCGCTGTTGAGGCACGTCCTGTAGCTGGCCCGCCTGGCTGCCCTTGTTCCGGGGCCTCGACCCGCTGCTTCATTCTTGACCCAGGGGATGGGGGATGAGGATAGATGACAAAGAGACAAAGTCAGTTCAACATGCAGGCAGCCAGGGCCTCACCTCCAGGAGGTGTAGGGGGCTCATCTTGCCACTATTCACCCCAAAACGGGTCCAAGTTATCGCAGTAACACGATTCATCTGCTTTCAGATATCCCCTAGGATGTACTCTGGCAAAGGGCTTCACCTCAGTGGTCTTAAGTTTTCCCCGGAATCTGCATTATACGATCACCCCCGAGAGCAGCCTTTCCTTTCTGTGCTCACAGAGAAGGTCAGTTAGGCCCCAGTTTCCCTCTAGTTTCCAACCTTAGAAGTAAAGCATCAACCAGCAATAATCAAATTACCAAGTTTGTAAAAGATTCAGTAGGAGGAAAACCTTCCTACTGAAAACACACACACACACACACACACACACACACACACACACTATCTATCTATCATCTATCTACCTATCTATCTATAAAATCTAGTTATTCAATTTTTGTCAAATTATTAAATTATATCTTTCAACTATTACATTAGAATTAAAAAGACTCTTTGTAGGATACCTACCATGCCATTTTGACCTATAAAGTCCCCATCTGGTGGCCTCTTTTAAGGCAGAACAGAATATATGTGTATGGAAATGTTTATGAATATTCTTTGTTAATGTTAGTTAGAGGAAGAATTTTTAGTAATGAATTCAACTTTCTGAGGAGATTTTATAGAGTCATCCATTTTTCCCTTTACAGAGAGAATGAAGAGCTTATCTATATGTTATACAGACTTAGTAAGTATAATGGAAACATTCTTCTTTTATACAGCAGTTATTCATTTTCAGGGATGCTATGGGGGTGCTCTCACTGAGGTAGGTCAGTCACGGTCTAACATAATTCTCTAAGTCTTTCTGCAGTTTAATGGCATTTTCTGTATGTCCTACCTGGCCAGATAAAACTGTTTCCCTCATTTGGTGTCTTCAGTTGCTCAGTACTGAGCATCTGTATTGCTGATTTCATGAGGCCACTGCTGACTCATTCTCCTGAGCCCCTTCGGCCTTCCCTGCATTAAGAAGCCCGTGGCCCACCCATCTTCTCACTCGCTCTAGCCCAAGGCTCTGCGATTGTCCTGACTCATCCTCTTTCCCTCAAGCCCTGGCTCAGCGAGCTTTAGAAACACTGTCAACACACCTATGATCGGCCTGCTGCCCACGCTGCGTGTCTCCCATGCTAGTGCAAGCCTTCCATGAGCTCCCACTTCTGCACCAGTGCAAAATTTGACTCATGAAGCTCTGTAAAGGACAGTGACCCTGGATAGGGAGGGAGACCAGGAGGTCTGAGCTTAACGCATAGTCCTGTGTTTCGTAGTGCTACAGATCAGTAAAGCTAGAAATGTTTGCTAGGGATGTCACTGCGTGTGTGTTATTGTTGTTTCTTAAATTGTTGGTTTTATTGATTATTTTATGAGTGTAATACCTGAATACAATTTTATTTTAGAGTCAGAAGTAATAAACACATTGCATGGACAGAGCCCCAAACTGAACTACAGACAGGGCCTTGTTTCTCTAGAGCATTCAGGTGAGAACGTGACACTTCTCGTCCAGCTTCCAGAAGTTGCCGGCTCTCCCCTGTTGCCTTCACCCTGTTTCTGCGTTTGCCCCTGTCTTTCTACCCACACTTGCTGGGGAAGCCTGAGAGTTAGTTCTCATTATCTGAATAACCCAGGAAATGTTGCTATCTTGTGGGTTTTAGCATAATTGTATCTGCAAAATCCCTCTCCTCATAGAAGGTAACCTGTTCCCAGGTTCTGAAGATTGGCATACAGACTTCTCTGGAGCAGTTATTCTGTCTGCTACAAAATGTCTTTGTTCATGCTCACTGAGAAAACTGGTCTTTGCTTAAGGTAATTGTTCTTGGTTTACAGAATGACTGATTGCGGGTCTGTTACAAGAGTTGCCTTCAGTCCCCCAAGTCAGTGCTAGGCAGCTGCTTATGTAACTGTTAATGTTAGAAAAGTTACAATGTTACATAGTTATCCTATATTGTAAATAGATTCACCAAGACTCCTATCCCCTACGCCCCCTCCTCATAGCCATAAACTTCTCTTTCGTGTAATTCATGTCAGTGAAAGGTAAAAGGAAGTGAGCCTCCTGCAAGGTGCGAAACTTAAAAGACAACATAGCTTC
The DNA here is from genome assembly GCA_004026965.1 of Petromus typicus. NCBI lineage: Eukaryota > Metazoa > Chordata > Mammalia > Rodentia > Petromuridae > Petromus > Petromus typicus. Next base: position 18,643 of record PVIR01007092.1, read on the forward strand.
GGACAGGTTAAGCTACCTCAACCCAACTCTGATGTGAGACCTCCTAACTCCGGATCTATACAAGATTGCTGTCATGTACACTCTCTTTCTTGTCTCTGTTTCCCTTTCTCTCTCTCTTACTTTCTGTCTCTGTCTCTCCCTCCCTTCCTTTTTCTCTTCTTTTCCTCCCTTTGTTTTCTTTGCTTCAAGCCTCCAGCTGTGGGAGCCACTCACCTTTAATAAAATCTCCTATCAGATATCCTGGGTGTGGCATGGTTGTTGAGCATCGTTGCCCCCCCCCATGGTTAACTTGTTTCCTTCCTCCCCCTCTGTAGAATATAGTCTATGACAGCATTTGCTGTTTTACTCATTGATATAACTCTAATACAGTGAGTTGAAAACTAATGACAGTAGAATTTCTGAATAGTTGAATGAATGAAAAATATCAATAGAGCTATCTTTTGCAGGATGATAAAAATGGGTTAGATAGGAGTAATATTGCAAGGTTTTTACTAAATATAGTATTCTAAGACTTATCAGCATGTTCAGTACATTAAACAGTTTCAATGCTTTTGGCCACTTTCCTTAAACAGTGATTATGAATGAGGAGTTAATCTCAAACAGGATGCAGACTAGTGGATAAAAATACATTTAGATATGATGTGTTGGGAAGGGATTGATAATATAGAAATATAAAATCTCCATGTTTTAAATATGCAAAGAATAATGAAGAGGTATGCACAAGATGGAAAAACAGCTTTAGAATTGGCTTATTTCTAACTTCCTTACTTTGTCCTTCTCATTAAACAGCAACTTCAGAAATTCAAGCTCAAGCCCAAACTCCTGAACCAGCCTTGCTTCTTGTCTTTCTCCACACCTCACCCAGCCATCAACAAGTGTCAGTACATCCAGATTTGACTCTTCCTACCTATTATCATCCTTGCTGTGACAGCCTGGCTTGCTGTGATAGCCCCTAAGGGTTCTCACCCAATCCATCCAAATCTGTTTCTGACACAGCAGTAGTTTTCCTTTTAAAACATGGTTATGTTACACTTTGACATAAAACCCTCCTGATGCTTCCAATATCAGAGTAAAAAATAAAATCTTCCTTACAAACTCCATAGCTCCTCTTGTCATCATGCCTTGTCACTTTTTGCCTTCTTCCTTGCTGCGGATGGAGCATAAATGTTCCCTAAAGGCTCATGTGGTGATGGCTTGGCTGCAGCCTGTGATGCTACTGGTCCTCTGGAACCTTTGGAACGCAGTGGGAGGCAGTGGGGTGGGGGGCGTGCCCTTGCAGTGGGCATGTGGACTGTGGCCCTTCCTCTTCTTCTCTCCCCTCCCAGGCGGCCATGCGTGACCAGCTTTGATCCCTGCATGCTCCTGCCATGATGTTTTGCATCCTCACAGCTCCTAAGTAACTGGGCCAAGTGACTATGGACCTTCAGCCATACTGATCTCAAGGATTTTGTTACAGCAATAAAAATTCACGCGCCCCTGTTCCATTTCACACTGATCCTACTCACTGGTGTTTTCTTCAAGTGCGACCCCCTGGGACACAATTACAATTTTCTCTACCTGGAAGATCTTCTCCCAGAGAACCGCATGGCTCCTTTCAACTCTTTCCAATCTCTGCTCCCAAATCACTTATCAACCACTTCTTAGTTATATAATAACCCCCACCATCACCACCACACAACTAGCTCTACTCCTTTCTGTTTAATTTTTCCATAGTACTTAACTTTACATGACACATGTATCACAGCTTTCCTATTGCAGGACACAGTGTTTGACACCCACCACTTAGAGGAGGAGAGGTTTGATTTTGCTCACAGTGTAAGGTGACTGGGCCCGTGGGTGGCTGGCTCCAAGTCTGAGGCATCGGGGCAGAAGAGGCAGTGGAGGAAGTAGCCGCGAGGCAGGGCAGAGAATCAGAGCCAGAGAGGAAGGGGTGAGGGGCAGGTAGACTCCAAGGCCACCTCCCCACAGTCCACATGGACACACCCACATATTTGTTTTACCAATCCTGAGTGAATCAAATCAAGCTACCAGTCCCAACATCCTATACATTTTACCTACTCATTTTATTGTAAATCCTCACCTCACTACATGTAATCCTTGAGAGGGTGGGATTTTCAACAATTTAAAAAATTTTGTTGGACTCCAGCACCCAAACAGTATCTACTTGTCTTACTGTATGTGCTCAGTAAATATTTGCTGAATAAACTGCATAAAAGCACTGAATGCACAAACACCCAGAAAACCTTGTTCAATTTTAAATGACAAAATCAGTGAGTTGAAAGTTACTTTTGAATTTTGATTTTTTTTTTGTAGTTAGTAAATGTAAGTCTACTCAAAACAGAGTGTATATGGTTAACTTATGGAGAACACTTGGCAAACTGGACTGTAACCTGGCAAAGTTCTCCCAGGAAAGTGGAAATTGAAGGTTGTGCTCACTCGCAGACATGTTGCCTTGACACCTGGATAACTACTTTTTCGGTGTAACACAGACTCTTCATGGACTTTTAGGAGTTTCTGACTTGCTTTATAAAGTCTTCCCATATGGGAATTCTATGGACAACCACTACCTCTATTTGATCTTAAATATTTGTTTTTCATTTTTCCTAACTATATTTCTTATTACATCGATTACCCTCTTTAATGTTACTGACTATATCGCCACCAATGAGTGTGTTGTATTAAAAAGGCCTTTTGTGATTCCAAATGAATTCTGAATTATTTTCTCTAGCTCTGTGAAATATACTGTTGGGAGTTCAATTAGGATTGCATTGAATCTGTATAATAGTTGTGGGAGTACAGCCATTTTGATGATATTGATTCTTCCAACCCAGGAACAAGGAATGTCTTTCCATTTCCTGGTATCTTCTTCTATCTCTTTTTTCAGAGTGCTGTAATTTTCAGAGTAGAGGTCTTTCACCTCCTTTGTTAGATTTATTCCTAGATATTTCATTTTTCTGGCTGCTACTGTGAAGGGGATTGATTCCCCAATTTCTTGTTCAATGAATCTGTTGTTTGTGTATATGAAGGCTAATGATTTTTGAGCATTAACCTTGTATCCAGATACACTACTAAATTTGGCAATTAGGTCGAGCAGTCTCTTGGTTGAGTTTTTAGGATCCTCTAGATAGAGTATCACAAAATCAGCAAATAATGCCAGTTTAACTTCTTCATTTTCTATATTTATTCCTTTTATTTATTTGTCTTGCCTAATTGTTATCGCTAATGTTTCCAGCACAATTTTGAACAGGAGTGGTGAAAGTGGACATCTTTGTCTTGTACCTAATCTTAGTGGGGAAGGTTTCAGTTTTTTACCATTTAGGGTAATGCTGGCTGTTGGCTTCTCATAAATAGCTTTTATTAGTTTGAGATACAGACCATCCATTCCAATTTTCTGCAGGGTTTTGATCATAAATGGGTGTTGGAATTTGTCAAATGCCTTAAATCTTGGAACAACCCAAACGTCTATCAACTGGAGACTGGATAAAAAAGCTGTGATTCTTCTACAGAATGGAATATTACCCTGCCATAAAAATGATAAGTTTGAATCATTTATACTTAAATGGACATACCTTGAAGACAAGGAAATAAATAGGTCACAGATGTGTAAATATCATATCTTTTCTCTGGTATGAGAAAATAAAGATGTGAGTTCTAGAATGTATGTTATATATTGTGAAATAGAAAATACTCAAAGTGAAATGGGGTGAAGGGGGAAAATAATGAGATTATAACAAAAAAGAAAGGAAACAAAGTTTATGTATATAGGGGGTGGGGGTGGTAGGGTGGATAGGGCTATGGGAAAAAATGAGAATTAAGCTGTGTCATATACCGGTACAAATTCTCATTGTTGAGTGCAATCATGTTGTGTATATGTAATGTACCAACAAAGATTTCAATAAAAAAAGGCCTTAATCTAAATAAGAATGAGTTAAATGACTAGGTGGAATTTTCAAATTTAATGTTTTTCTAAGATGTTGATTTTGTTATTGTTGCACTGTTAGTTTTCAGAACTTACAAGTCACAAGTGACTTCTTTAAACATTATGTTTAAATGTCCATTGAAAAAGATTTGCAGGACCTCTCTAGTTCTGCTAGCTTCCTTCACAGAGCTATTATAATTAGCACTGGGCAAGAAACCAATTCTCCAGCACTTGGAGGTCACATAAGGTGGTGTTTGTATCGGGAAGAATTGTACTGACTGGGACAATGCATGGTGCTGTGTGATCTATTTATAAACCTTTACAAAAACAGTGGATGGAATAAATGTTTCAGAACTTAAAGTCTATCTTCCACCATAAAGATTCTTAGCTCCAGTATATGTTGAACATAATTTAATTTTGCTTAGAGATGTCTACTCCAGCTCAAAGCTCTGTGTTTCCTCTTTTGGGTGGGCAAATCTCAAATGAACTGTCCCAGTCTAAACTGGTGACAGTAACCCCAAAACTGACAAAATTCCAGGTCATGGGAAGTACAAAGACACTGCAAAGGATTTATTTTCTCTGCTCATCATATAGTAAGGTTAGAAATTCATAACCTAACACTGGATAATGGAAACCTGCACACTTTTGGGGTTGTGCTGGAGAGGGCTAGAGTTGAGACTTGGTGGGTACATTCACTCTGACACACACACACACACACACACACACACACACACACACACACACAGCTCATTTGCACTGTGTTTTCCTGCCATATGTTCCCTAGTCATTTTAGCAAGGCAGAGGAGGTTCACAGCTTTTCCTGTTGCCTCATTTCCTCATGCAGCATGTACCTGAGTGTCAAGGCTGGAATTCTGCCTGCTGGGGACAAGGTCATGCCAGGGACACAGCTTGCTCACTCGGGGCATAGGAAACTCCGACAGCAAACTCATGATGTCAGTCTGAACACCCTTGGAAAATCACTGTTCATACTTTCAGAACGGTATTTCACGAAGTACATTATCCAGCTCTGACATCAAGCAGTCTATTTTCTATGTACAATGCTCCTACCATCGTGTAGCGCTATCTATTAAAATGATCAGGCAACCCATGTAAGAAGTCATTACAACCCGGGCATCGTGCCCAGGACCGGTGTGGACTGAGGACACTGACGGGCAGTTCACAGATAGCTGCTGAGCAAACGAATATGTAGAATGCAGCTTAGGCTCCTAGATGTGGTGGCCACAGCCTTGTGATACTGGAATGAAATGTGAGTTAATAATTTAGGCTCAAGCACATCGACCAAATGACACAGAGTAGAGAAACCAAGCGTACAGAGGTGGTAAGTAAGTGTAAAGTGAGAAACAAGAGTTCACAGGATGAGCAGCCATGTTCCCCCGGGCACAGACAGGAAAGGAGGTGGGTAGTATGCGTCCTACACCAAAGCTGACTGAGAATGGGTGCGGGCGTTTCACCTGTTTTCTCTTAAACTGCACTAGCCACGCTCCCTCCAGCATCGAACAACAGCACCATTCTCAGCACATTTTCTGTCTCACTGTTTATACTGCAACCCATGAGAAAACAGGAGCAACGGAGGTGCTAACCTCAGCAGATATGGGACAGAAAAATCAGAACAAGAAAAACTTAGGAGCAGATATATTGGGAGAAATACTTGCCTACTGGGAGAAGCAAAAGCATGCCTTTAAATATAAATGATTTCAATGAAAGAAAACCAAAATATTCTTTATTTTTGCGGTTCTGGTGGTAGAACCCAAGGCCTTGTGCATGCCTAGCTAGAGTCCTGCTCCTGAGCTATTCTCAGTCCTGGGGCAAGTTGTAGCAGTGAATGTGCATATTCATCTAAGAGACACAAATAGGTAACACCCATGGTGAACACGGTCCGCTCACGGTGGCTCAGAGTATTACAACTGAACACAGCTGTCACAAACAGACAGCAGTTGTCAAAGATGAAAAGAAATCTAAACACTGACAACAGCCACTACTGACAAAGTCTATCTTGAAAGATAGACATGCTTGCTATTCCTCTGTGGTTGAAAGTGAAAATTAATACAATTTATTTAGGAAAAGAGTATTTGTCTACAAGTACCAAGAACTTCAGGCATGATAATTTCAACTCTAGGAACTTAGCCAGTGAAACAACTAGCAATAAAACCATAGTTTCTGCTTAAAGATAAAAACCTGGAAATTTAATGCCAAAGGATTAAATTCTAATTTAGTAAATTAACACATGGTAAAATATATTTTTATATTTGAAAGGTACACATAATATGTGTTTAAGGCATATCATAACCTAGCAAAATTTAAATGATGTAACATTATGTGAAAAGATATATCAATTCATATTAAAATATATATCCATACAAAGATACTGTATTCTACCTTGTATTTTATATTTTTAACATTTAATATGCCAAATGTTTTTTATTTTTCCATAATCATAGAATTGAGATTATACACTTTATATATCATATAGTCCTTTCAATAAGAAAATCAATAATCAGGTTATCCTACTCATACCAGCTGTGTGACTACACTTAAGATGATCAATAATTTCAAGAACAGTCCTGCTGTACATTTCAGAGCACCCAGCATGGCCCTCCTAACTAGTGAACCACAAGGGTCATGTCACCAATTTCACACAATGGTGCAATTGGCATAATTCTCAGGCCATCCTCTGCACACTCACATGGGCATGCACGCATGCGCCCAGGTTAGAAGGTCATAAAGAGTCTCTCTTCTTACAGTAGGGTTGACTTAAAACGGCAATTTTATTACATTCCAAAATATTCCTTACAAAATGTCCCCAAACCAACAGAATAAATGCCCCTTAAGTCCCAAACACACCTGAACAGGGAAGAAACTTTTATTTAAATGAGAAAGTAACTGAAAGGAAGAAAAACTTTAGATCCACTGCCATACAAATGTTAGCTTTCAAAATTAGTTTTGTTTTGTATTTTAGGTACAAGCTTACTTTTTAAAAAAAGTACTATATTTAAAAAAGTAAGGAATTCACTTTTCTCAACTTTTTGTCCTTTTTTTAATATACTTTCAGAAATATGAAGCATTTACCATGTAATTAGATTTTATTTGATTCCGGAAGAGCATCGGTGTCTGGTGACTGAGCAGGCAGAAATGACAGAAGTGACACAGTGCTGAGTAGGAGCAGGGCTTGAGCCAATGAAAAGTGCACATACCCAAGTATTCTCAAAAAGACTTCTGGGTTAGGATACTTGACCCCCTACTAGAACCTGGCTGGTACTGGTCTAAATTTAATCTAGTGCTTGGCATGGCTCCTACTCAACCTCAACCTCTGATTGAGCACACACAGAGCACAAGGAGAAACAGTAGTTCAGAGAGGTTCTCATGAGGAAATGCTGGAGGCCCAGATGCAACTCTGTTCTGTGTGAGAGCAGGCACCCACTGTATTCTTCATGTCATCTGATAGCGAATTTTCTTCTGCATCTGACAGTGGGTGTCTACTGTATTGTTATCACTATAGCAATGTCTGTTGTTTTCCTCCATATCATATGATAGAAGACACCTAGTGTTTTGTTTCCTGTCATCGGATGGTGAGAGCTCACCACTTTCTTCTGTGTCTTACAGTAGGTATCTACCGTTTTCTTATGTATCACATTACAGTGGGCACAAACCATTTGATTTTGCACCAACCCTTTCCTTGTCCACTGAGGAGCCCTTCTCCACCAGCTGGGTTCGGTGATCAGTCATGTGTTTGTTTCTCCAGCCTCACAGCTACATACAGAGCACACACTGAGCATTTAGGGCATGTGAACAGTGCAGACAGACAGAATGGCATTGAGAGTGGGGTAACTGTGGCCAAATGCTCAGTGCCAGTTGTTCCAAAACTGATGCAGGTGCTCAGAGAGAAAAGCTCACCTCTGGTGTCAGTCACTGATGGATCATCTCCTTGTACTTCACCACAAACACCTATCTTTCTCACTCCTTGGGGAGAACTTGCCAGACAAGTCCAGAGAAATGCAAGACAAGGAGAGAGAGTGTGAAGATGAAGAGGAAATCCTGCTGACATCACCTGAGACCCCAAATTCAGCACTGATTTATCAGTTTCTGAGTTCCATCTAGGACTGAACTTCATTGACTTGGACTTTTGTCAGTGACTCCTGGACTAGTATTGAGTATCACTGTGGAAAGAGAAAACTCTTACTAACTTCATAAATATCTTTCAGTTATTTTTAAAGCTATTTTCTTTCCTAGTCTAACAGACTAATATTCACTTTTCCATGATGACCCATTTTATGTTGGGGGATACCAGGAGTCAAACTTAAGACCTTTTGCTTGCCAGGCAAGCATGGCATCACTGAGCTAAGTCCCTGGCCCTCCCATAATGATCGTGTTCCTCTCTCATTTTATTTTTCTCACTCTTTCTTCTACTTGAAAAGACTATTCTTTCCTTGAAAATGGTTTCTCTTCTTGTTTTCCAAGCTCAGTGTTCTAATTTTACCTTCTCTCTTCTGGGCACTTTGCTTTTCAGTCTCTATAATCCTCTTGAGCCTCTAAATGTTGACTTTCATCTGAACTCGTATCAGCCCTCTCTCTTCCCTTCTTCTCTCATTCTTTAAGAAGATTCTATCTATAAGCAACTCTTTGAACACTAGAGGCTGATCAGTTCTACATTGATAATCTACACCCAATTTTTCTTAACTTTAGAGTCCTAAGTATCTGTTAGATGGAATTCCCTGCTTGAGGAATCAAAGTCAATTTATTCTTATTGGACATTTAACAGTCACAAGCAATCCTGTGAACCTTATAATTGCTGTAATATCTTCCCTGATTCACTTATGCATCCTGCACATGGAGAGGCTCATGTTTCCTTAAATAGTATCATTATACCACCAACTGGAAAATACCAAGCTCCTAGAGTGATGCTCACACAGAGAAAGCCCAGTGCTGGCTGTTATTATACAGTGAGTATGGAATTCATGGTCTCTGAATCCAGTTCATCTTAGTGTTTTGAATATTGCATGTTTGCAGTATATGGTGATACTACTATTTGATCAAGTTCTGGAAATTACTATCATGGACATCACATCAAGTCAGAAGTACTGTGTAATTAATCAACTGTATAATGCAATGAATCAAGAATCTCTGGGCAGAATCTTTTGCATAAGACCAAAAATAGAAAAAGCATGGGCAACAAGAACAAAAATAGACAAGTGGGATTATAATGCAAATGATAACACTTCTGCATAACAAAGAGAACTCACCATAGTGAAGACACCATACAGAATGGGATAAAATATTTTAGGAATATAACTGGCAGAATTACTAGCCAGAATACACAAGAAACTCAAATAACTCAGTAGCAACAAATAAGAGCCCTTAAAAAACTGAACAGAAGACTTGAATAGACATTTCTTAAAGGAAGGCATAGAAATGTCTAACAGGTAAACAATACCGTTCAATATCACTGATAATCAGGAAAATGCAAGTTAAAACCTCAGTGGAGTGGCACCTCACACCTGTTATAATGACTATTATTTAAAAAAAGATAACAAAATTGGGGTATAAGTGGAGAAATCAGAATTATTGCACACTGTTGATGGGTATGCAAAAGTACAAACATGGAAAACAATAAAAACTAAAAATAGAATAGTCATATGATCCAGAAATCTTATTAATGTGTCCATATCCAAGAGAAATGAAATCAGTAACTGGAAGAAACATTTTTACTACTGTAGATACTGTTGCATTATTGACAAAAGACAAGAGATGTAATCAACCTAAGGAGTACATCACTGGAAGAATGGATAAAGAAAATGTGATGTGTAAGGTACACAAAGTGGAACAGCCATAAGCAAAAAGCAAAAAAATATACAAACAAACAAACAAACAAAAAGCCCCACATTGTTATTTGCAAAACATGAGTGGAACTGGAGATCATTCTGTCCAGTGAAGCAAGCTGGGCCCAGAAAGAAACAGCAGATGACTTCATTCATACATGAATGTAAAAGAGTTGATCTCAAGAAAATTGAGAGTAGGCTGGGAAATGCAGGGTGAGAATGAAGGGAGATCTGTCAGCATTGACAGATACAATGTTATGTTAGATGAGAGAGATACGATCTGTTCTATCTTAGGGCAAACATAGTTAACAATGATGAGCTCATGTTTCAAACAGCTGGAAGAACACATCTTGGGTGCCATCAATACAAAAAAATGATAAAGTTTAAGGCGATGGATATATTAATTTTTCTCACATGATATAGCATAATGTATATTCTCCTGATAAATCATACTATACCCCATAACTATGTAGAATGATTAAGTGTCAATGCAAAGAAAAGATGCCCAAATATCAATTTTCTAGTAGTGTTATATAAATGATTTATGTATGTATGCATTTTCTGTTTAATCATATTAAAAATAGAAGGATAATATAAAAATTCCTTTCACTCTACACACAAACTAAAAAAATCACATTTTTATTTTCTTCCAATATTTTAGTGACAAAATATGATTTAATCGAAATAAAAACCAACATAATAGTGGCTTCAAATTTGTCTATGTTAGGAATAAATAGACATTTATTTGGTTGTTCTTTGTCATGATCCTTTCAGTGCAACTAAAGAGGAAGAAGAAAACCAATGGTGGGTAGCCAACAAGAGAGTGAGTTAATCCATGCAATGAAAATACACCAGTGAAGGTAATTAGGAAGCTAATGTAGATTATTCTCACAAGACAGCATTGAAACTCTTTGCTTAATTTCCAGATTAAGCCAGTTTCTAGACCGGGGGCATTTGACTCTTGCATTCCCAGAAGCAGCACCTTGCACCTCCAGAGAGAATGAATACAACAATGGCTGCCATATTCCCTGGCCCTGCCCAAAGAGCCACAAGACCACTTAACAGACATATAGCATAACGCAGAAAGGGCAACACTCAACATTTTGAAGACTACACTTAAATTCCAGACTGTCTTTTAATACTGTGGTCCTAAAAACTTATTCTTAATTCTTTGTTAAAACAAGGACAAATGGGGCCTAGTGGAAAATGATGTCTTGGCTCATAGTGTGTCCTCAAAACTGCTTAAGTCATTTCTCTGTTAAACAACTGGATGGCTGGAATGTAATATCCAATAGTTGTGTTTCTGATCAACAAATCTGTAATTAGAATCCACATACTCAGAAGCAGCAGAGCCCCTGAATGGGGGTTTCATGTGGGACTATAGATATAAGATAAGAGCCATAGCCTTTGGGACAACCAAGAGAACAGCTCTGAAACTACCTTCCATCCCTGCAGTGTCCCAGGAGCTATGGCAGAGAGCAGTGCCCACCTCATAGCACATGTTCCGATTCACTCTGGGCTCTAGGAAAGCCACATGTACCCTGGAGGGTGACGGAGGCTAGCATTGAGCTTAATCCAGTGGACCATCCTCACAACTGTGGTGCTAGACAGGTCATCCTCACCCATGCAGACTGATGTGGCCTCAAATGCAGGTGCAAAGTCCCTGAGGTGGAAAATGCTTTTTTAAAAAATTATTTATCTCACAAATGAGGACAAGAAGTAATTCATGCCCACATGAGCCACATCGCTATATTTGCTTGCTCCTTGGTTGTGTTTAAATTTCATGCCTTCTGTCTTCATATACTTAGGAGGGATTTGTGCCATCTTGGACATTCTTGGAATACCTCTGGTTACTAGATTTATGACATCATGTTCCTGGATCACAGGAGTGAATGTGACAGGTAGTTTGGCTGTAAATACGTAAAACATATTCACAACATGAGAACGAAAATTTTGGGCTTGCCAAGTTAGCCAAGTTCTTAGTGTCCCAGTTTTCTGGGGCATGCAGAGAGAGCCCCTGCAGGGTGAGCAAGGTTTTGTGTCTTGTACCTACTACCACTCTAAAGGAAAATAAAATGGCACTTAATGTTCTTCAGGTTCTGAGGGTGGCCTTTTCCACTGTTAGAGTGACAAGAGGGCCAATGTCTTTGCAGGTGTTGGGCACAGTGCAGGCTGGCCCTGTGCTTAGGCTACACACCCACACATCCCAGCACCCTCACGAGAATGGACAGATCTGAGAAGGGCAAGAATGCCACAGAGTACTTATGGCAAGCTTCAGAGGAGAATCACAACATAGACCTCTGGATTTTTTGGAATAAGGCCAAGGCATCTGCAGCAAAGGACTAAATAACACAGAGAAAACATTTCCCTAAGTGTGACTGGGCTTTGGTTGAGATAGAACATCTGTCCACCAGGATTCCTTATGGCTGGAAATGACTTGGACTCTGTGAGACTTGTCAGGGTCAGGGGCCCAGCAGCGATTGACTGTGAGCTGGAAGAGGAGCCAGAGCAGGGCTGGAGCAGGCAGAGGAACCAGAGGCTGCATGTGGAGGGAACCAAATCTATGTCACCCACCACTAAGCAATCAGCCTGTTTCCCAGTCAAACCAGTTACTGACCACCCAAGGGCAAACTGTGATTGGGCTTTGGGGGAAAAGCTCACATTGGGCTTATGGGTAGAAGAGCTTGATGTGTTGGTGCAAGTCACAAAACAACTGTTGCCTCCCTAGAGCTGCAGGCTGGGTGGCCCTGGAAGACACGGTGAAAGGATACCTCCTCCCAAGAACAAAGCTGCAGGGAGGGGACACAGGCTGATCTACTTTCAGTGGGAGCAGAAATCAGAGAAGGTTAGAAAACAGGACAGAAAAATGTGGTGAATATTTTTTTAAAAACTTCATTACAGTGAAAGGTACATTTCTAAGAATGAAATAAGCATGTTCAAAGCGAAGGGGAGTGTTCTGAGGGAGAGTGATAACAATGTGTCTTTTACACTTTAAGCATTTACACATTCACTATGTTTGTTCATCAGGGATAACAGTGAATGACTTGGCTGGTTCTTCAGGCTCTGGAAGGGGAGCATTTGGAAGGAGGGGGACAGACAGCAAGCCTGCAGAAAAGGCTTGTAGCTGGGCCTGTGGGGCACAGGGATCTCTCTGTCTGCCTTTGTATCCTTAAGCCCTGCAGAGCATCCTCTGTAGAGGTGGCTTGAAATTATCAAAATCAATCTGAGTCCAGACACCAACTGCTTAGAAAAGGCTGGAGTTCATCTCCTCAGCCTTCCTCCCACAGGCATCTCTGAAAAAGTGGGCAGAGGACAGCAGGAGGGTCCTCCAGCTGGGAAGAGTGTGAGTGGGGAGTGTGCACTCCACCAGAGCCACGACACTCCTCCATGTCAGGAGTGACAGCACGAACTACTGGATGGCACTGGCTGGCCACCTGGGCCACATCCGCTGGGTGTCTGATAAGCTCTTGGTGCAAAAGTCCAGCTCATCCGGGAATTCAGGGATCACTCTGAAGTGCCACCTTAGCTCTTTCATGGACAAGCTGCTCCCCAAATCTCCCACCCTGGCTGCCTGTACTCGCCTGTAGGTGATTCATGGGTGGTGTTTTCAGTTCAGGTCTCCATGCAAATCCCCTGCTCACAGCCAGTTTCTCAGAATCTGTCTATGTAACTGCTGCTGTGAGACTGGGATTTAGGACACTGATCAGGTGTCCTGATGGATTTCTCAGTAAGGCACTTCGAACTGTATCAAGTCAGGTTCCCTAAGATGCAAATCCCAGTGAGGATTCTTGTCTATCTGACTTATTAAGGAAATGATCTGAAAAGGAATGCCAAGCAGCGCATGGCAGCCTGGGCAGGAGAGGGCGTGAGGAAGCTATGGGTGACGCCCAGACCTGGGAAGGCACAGCAGTCAGCAGCAGTTACCGTGCCAGCCCTGTGAGGCAGCCATCTTATAGTAAGAGACTTATTCAGGTACAGACAGGGTCCTCATATTTGACATATTTACAGGGGAAGATAGAGTTTAGAATAATCTTCAGTTAGAAAGCACATTTGAAAGCTGTGTTTAACAGAGAATAAACTGTCATCTATCTTATCAATTATGTTTAATTTTTATTTTTATTAGTACATGTCTGTAGGAGATGATTACATTAATGGGGGGAGTTGTTTCATGTATATATCATATCTTAATTCTTCTTTAAGTCTCCTTCCTTCTCCTCTCCCTCCATCTCTTGGTCCCCTTCCCCAATCTGATTTTTATATGAAGCTAAAACTTTTAGGAAAAATAATTAATCATAAACCACCACCCCCAACCTCTCAATTTTCCTACTACCTAAGAAATAGCATTTAACTAATTCTAACTCTGAAACATATCCACACAAAATTAAGGGCAAAATCTAACAAAAGAAAATTATTAGAATTTATCAACTAAGCCAAGCTTCCTTCTAGTGGCAAGACTTTAAATGGAAGGTTTAAAGCCAAGAGAATTCATGAGGTAAACATAATTAAGGCTCTTATCAAATGTGTACATGGAATCTTCTAAGAGTTCATTTACAAAGTTTCAGGGAGAAAAGGGTTTCAGAGGACTTCAGGCCACAGTTCATTTCTACCCTCCTCTTTGAAACTGGAAGGGCATGATTTAAAGTGACTTTCACGTGGTGCCAAGACGACACACTGTCAGAGGCATCCCAAGAGACAGGCAGCGTCTATGTTTCACCAAGATTAACATTTTAGAATATTTTATATCCAGTTTTCATTAAGATCTAAAAGTTTAATGAAAGGAAATATTCATGGGAAATCTGAACAGTCATTTGTTGTCCTATACTGCCCAAACCCCACCATCAGAGCCGCTCAGTCAGCGGCTTAGAAAGGGAGTTTCTGTTGCACTCTGGAATGCATACCTACTCCTCCCTGGCTGTCCCTGCAGGGGGACATTCTCTGCCACAGCAGAATCTCCTGCTGGCTTAGGGCCTCTCATAGGGACTTTCTTAGGGACCTAGGATGCAGGCTACTGGTGCTGCTGCCCTTTCATAGTCTGCCTCCTGAGATTCCGCCCTAACATTCCTGCTGGTGCAGGTCAATGTTATTGATGATGACGATGGAAGCTACTATATGGGAGCTATTATAGGGAGCCAGAAACTTTTTGAAGTGTCTTATGTAGATTAAATTTCCTGCCCATTTTACAAGCAGGGAAATGAGGAATATGGAAATTAATCAATCCACATATTGCTGCAACACAGCAGTCAGATTCCACAACCTCATCTTTTTATCACTGCTTCTTTTATACTAAAATTTTATACTAAAAATTTCCAAGGTGCTTCCCAAGTAAAGCTGAGTGTTTGAAAACAAAGTTGAGTAGTCCCAAAGGTGAGGCCAGATTATAAAATTCCTTTCATTTCCTCTTCTACTGCCTCTGACCTGTGATGACCAGGGTAGTCCATCCAAAGAATCAATCTGACTCACAGCTCTTCCCCTGCAAGTGTGTCAGTGCCCCCTACTTGCCTGGGTGGAGGCAAATGCATGGCACCTCCTTGGTGATATGCTACCCACTAGGCATCCTGAGTTCAGCAGACTCTGAGAAAAGTCTGAAGACCTTTACAAAGCCACAAATTACTAAATACTTGTGTGCCATTTTTTTGACATAATTCTCCACAGAAAAACATGAAAATCAGACACGAAGATGAAATCTGTAAGGGTCAATCTACTGGAGAGCATGAATTCTACTACATTCATCAGAACATTCTAGAACTATGTGGCTCTGCAGTAGATGATTAACAGAGACAGCTGCCAAGGAAGCCAAGGAGGAAGGTTGGAAAGAAGCAAACATGTGGTGAAGTCTGGGCAGGTCCTCAGGGAACAAGGGGAAGGCAGAGCCATCCCCAGGACTCTACAAGGGCTGCCCCTTTGCTGTAGGAAGTCACAGCCATGGTGGGTGTGGCCAAGAATAGTGGGACCAGGAGAGGACCGCGCAGAGGGGAGAGTCACAGCCTATACATAATAGATACCTCTGAGTACAATTTAAAATTAGTGCCTGATTTTCATAGTTTATTTAATAGCAATTTAGTTGAATGACTAGGAAGTATATTTTTGTAAGATAATGTGAAGCCATTTTAGTTTTAATGCTTCATCTGCATGCTTAGCTGGCATCACTTGGAAACTTTTGTTAGTTTTTGGAATTGCCCAACAGCACTGAAGTAGTATTTATTTGGTTTTGAAAGAAAACCTCAAATAAATTCTAGACTCTATGAAGGTAATTCAGTGTGAATTCTTCACATTCTTTAAGAGTGCCTCTCTGTATCTGGCTATAAAGATATTTCTGAGAAAAGCAGTGAGAAATGAATGTAGTACATTTTGTAGCTCACGGTGCACTAGTCAGTTACTTCATCATATTGATGAATCTTTCTGCCCATTGGATTTTTATTTTCCTTTGTTATAAGTCTTTTTCCTTTTTAAAAAGATTTGTTTTTCACTTACCACATATTAACTTTAGAAATACGAAGAAGAAACTTGATAGCTTTACCAAGCCAAGGCATTATCAAAACTACTTTTGAGGCTTCTGAGTGCCTCATAATTTTCCCCAGATTTTAGGAGGAAATACTCCTTTTTTTTTTAAGTCCTATTTGGTTTTTCAGTGCAAGAATTGGGGAGCTAGATTGCTAGTTTGCTTATTCCTAAGGCATAAAGTACTCAACTTTTTCATTCATTTTCATCTGTTTTTATTCATGTTCGCCTGTATCATAATGTCTCTAACAAAACCATCAATAAAACTTAAGGCAAATATAATCTTATCATAGAAGTTTAAGAGTAGACTCAGAAGAAGATGATCACAGATATTATATCTTGCCTAGGTTTGATTATAGTATACGATTTAAGGCCTGATAATATTGTAATGCTATCACTGCATTCTAAAAATCAAGTGTTAGAAATATATGCTCATGGTAAAAATAAAGAGCACATTAGTAATCAAAATGACTTAAACAGCTGAAATGAGAAACTAACTTATTTTGTTAATAATTAAAATAGAATTATTTTGAAATAATTTATGCAGCATCATTCTAAATTTATGAACTCAAACTATTATGTCACCTATGATAAAAAATGACTATTTGATTTCTGAGCCACACATTCAATTGCATAAAATTTAATTTAAAACTGATTACTTACCTTAGAAGTCTTGAAAACCACACTGGTGAATTAACCACAACTGGCTGAGCTCTATGCGAGACAGAAAGTTTCAAACTTGTCCATTATTTTTGGGGAGAGAATGAAGGATCAATGTGGCCCAGCTACGCCTGAGGGGGTGCCTGTGTCCAGCTTGCTCTCAGGTTTCATTGCTCTATTAGCAACAGCCATTTCTAATTTTACTCCATGATATAAACAGCTCAGAGCACACTTAAAATTGCTAAGGAACCAATTCCAGCATGCGGCACTCAGTGTGCCCAAGTCAGGCCAGAGTAAAACAAAACAAAAAGCTCAGCCAGCCACTCTTACAAAACCTACATTCCGATAGTTAAGCTGTGAATCATGATTGTCTTCGATAAATATAGCTTTCTAAACCAAATTTTACTTTAAAGGAATAGTAAGGAACTTCTGAGGCTAGTTCCTGGTAGAAACTCATGTTATAATATCTTATGAACCATCACACTGAATTAGCAGGCAACATCTAGAAGTTACAACGTTATTAGTATTGCATGTGTACCATTCTCATCCAAAGATATGGCAGGTTATTATGTTTCTCTGAAGATTCACTTTCTTTAAGGCTCTTTTTAAATGAAAAACTTTAATTGAGGAAAAAACTTCAAAGAATGATCACAATAATAAATAGAAGTAAACAAACTCAAATGTTGAAATTATGACAGTTCTTTTCTGGTAAAATATTTTTGTTTAACAAATTATATGGGTATAACCATGTGATCTTAAATTGCTTTCACTTTGACTTATTCAATTTATAAGGTGTAAAGAAAATAGAGTAAAATTAGTTTTGATCAATCTTAGTCTTTCACTTTGAATTAATTTATGTAGCCTAGTTTTCAGTATGAATTAAAACAGACTAAAATGATTATTTGAAATTTATATTTAAGCATTACCTCTTGAATATAAGACAGAATGGCAGGGTAATCTACATGTTTAATTTTTATTTTACTTTCTGGTCAGAGACAGACTCTCTCTCTTTTGTTTTTTCACACTCTGACTTCTTCTGAAATCCGATGCTCCAGTAACAGCTGCAGGCTTGAATTAAAAGTTTACTCAGCTCCAGAGAAGAGCCATGTATAAAACATTCTAAAATCTTTCATGAATTCTCTGCACATTACCACTTCTTTTCCAGAGTACTTTAGTCAGACACAAAACTAGAGCATAACTATCAATTCTTAACAAAATATCTAATGTATTTGAGAAAAATGGTATGAAATGTGCTTTTCTAATAGAGTGTGTGTGAAAGTTAAAATGTGAAACTCCTAACTCAATATTCTGATTGAAATGTCACACACTTAAAAGGTTACGTGTTGAAGGATCTTTTACATCAATCAATAAATTGAATTTCTAACAAAGAACTTTTCCATGTTTGGGGATTGCTATAAAAAATATTAATCAAGGGCCGGGGAGTTAGCTCAGTGGTTCCGGCGCCTGTCTTGCAAGCGCAAGGACCCGGGTTCGATTCCCCGGTAACCACATAACAATACTGGGTGTGGAGACCCACACCCAGCAGCAACCAGCACCACATCCACAGTGCCGGGTGTGGTGGCTCACGCCTGTAATCCCAGCACTCGGGAGGCAGAGGCAGGAGGATTGTGATGTGAGTTTGAGGCTGAGCTCAGGGCCAGCCTGAACCACAAAGCGAGACCCTGTCTCCAAAAACCTAAAACAAAAAAAATAATAATAATAATCAAGTTTTATGTGAGATTTCCACTCACAGTTACAGATTCACTGAATGCTATGAACATCTACTGCAAAGAATGATTTAAAGAGGCCTTTGATTTTACGTTATTTGAAATTTTTACTGTAGGTCTAGATTAAAACACGTCTGATGTTTTCAATAAAATCATAAAATTTCAAAGATTAAGGGAAAACTAGTCTACACTCACCTAATTGTAAAACAACGTGTTCAAGTGTGAATAGATACTACGTTCTCTCTCCTGTCTGTGTCCAACTTCCTAGTGCTGAGAACTTGGCCACAGAACTCCCTTCCATGTCCCCATTTCTCTTCTTCTTAGCTGTTTCTTTCTGAACAGCATGAGTTCAAGTGACCTTGAAAGTCTCTTGATTTCACACGTCCATTTGATAATTGGAGAGTCACTATCAGTGTCTCTTAAGCATGGCCACCATAGGTCTAGGGTCCATGGCAGGAAACATCTTCATTCTTATTCTTCCTGTTGTGCTTTAGATCTAAAATGTCCCTCCAAATTCTCATGTGTTCAGAGGTGGAGATTTTGGGAGGTGATTGGATTGTGTGGATGCTATACTCACCAGCAGATTCATTCACTAGTGAATTTATAGTGGAATATGTTGTTAGAAGGTAGGACCTGGCTGGAGGTGGGTCCTATGGGGTGTGATCTTGCAGGGTTTGTTCTTGTTCCCGGCTTCTGTCATTTTCTTCTCTCTGATTCCTGGCCATCCTGTATGGAGCAGCTTCCCTCTGCTGTGCTGTTTCCGGCTTGGGGTTAGTCAGACATGAGCCCAATGAAACTAACTGTGAATCAAAGTAAACCTCTCTTCCTTTTAGTTGCAGGTGATGGAAAACAGACTAATAAAGCCTCCATTATTGATGACTGCTGTAGCCATAAGTTAGCCCTGGACCTGCCTCCTGGTCCTACCCCTCTACTACTTCTCTATGTCTCCTGTCTGCCTGGTCAGGAATACCCTTGTCATTGGCTAGGTGACTGAAGAGGTTGGGGATGGGGAGATTACATTCCAAACTAGTGAAAACAGAGAATTTTGGATAGTGATGTGGTCAGTCTCAGACTAAGCTGTTTTATTTTTGACAAGAAATTGGAGGTACAGTCATCTGTGGAGGGATATCATGGGATACTAGATGAGATGGTCCAAAGATTGAAATGTGAAGTATTTCTGTGAAGAGCTGGGTTATAAATCCACTAGTGCACCTTATCAGACAAGATAATAAATGTTCCTCTGCTAATATCCCAATAAACCATGGTCAGATAAAAATGTCATGGGTTAAAAACTGCAGCTCATCCATCAAAACTACCAACTGTCCCTGTTTATCTTATATGCACTGTATGGTGATGGGGTTTCCATTCAGGACTGTGGGGCTGATGGAGCTGTGGGCACTGCCACTGCCACTGCCAGCAGTACAAGTGAGGAATGGATTTATTTAATGAGTTTAAGATATAATCTACACTCAAAATTCCAAGTAGTTTTGTCATGTGCCAAAGTCGAAGCATCCTAAATTGTACAAGGGTCAAATGGAAAAAAGTTGTTATGGTTTTTGTCTAAATTTCCCTATATAGCCTCACCTCACTCTTAGGGGGAGTTTTTCAAAGGTGGCTGCATCTCGAGTGTGTAACTGATTCCTGCTGCAGTGCTAAACTCGACGGTGCTGGGATTAAGGGCGTGAGTGCTACTGTGAGTCTGAGCAAGATGGAAGAGGCAGAGAGAGCTGCGATCATCCTTTGTTGCTTTTGTTACTTTATCAGCACCACAATTTATTTCTCCTCTGCAAGGCCTGCCATGGAGCCAACCAATTACAGACTGAAACTTCTACAGTCTGTGAGGTAAATAAGCCCTTCCCCTTCAACTTGGGGTGTCAAATATTTTGTCTGAGCAATGAGAAAAATAACAAAGACAGTCACTAAGTTGAGCCACTGTATATGTTAGCCCATGTCGATAGATTTCATGAGTATGACATGCTGTTTAAATGCTCCTAATCCAAAATCTATCATGCTCTAAAATTCTTGTGAGGAATCAAGTTATAAGATTCAGGAAGCTCTAGCAGAAAAGTGCCAGTATTCCCAAATCCAAAAAACTCTAAATTCTGAAGCAAGCCCAACTAATGCAGCAACTTTAAGAGACTATGAAGCTGGGTTCAAACCATAGTTCTGCTAGTAAATAAATAAATTAAATATGATATCAACGACTTTATAGGAATTATTCAGAAGTGTTGAGAACAATTCTGTTTGGGAGACATTATTGCATGGTTGAGAGTGTGACCAGGCCTGCCTGCAGATCGACTTTGGACTTAACTCACCTTCACCTCCAGTAGCAACAAGGACTCTGGTGTTCCCATGTGTGATGCTTCAGGGAAAAACTATATCAGAATCTACATAACTTCTCTATTGCCTGTATCTGCCCTGCCCTACAGGATCTTCATCTATGTAACTTCTCTAGGTCTACTGTCAGTGTCTTCCCTGCCCTCCTGGGTCTTTTGTAATAGATGTAATAAAAGGTGTGGCGGGCTGGGGCCTAGGGTCTTGCTGTCCAGGGTAGCATAGATCAGGCCCAAGCTCAGATTTTCTAAGACACATTGTCACCTAATTATTATTTCCCTGTGTGTCACTGACTCATAGGTGACTAGAATTTAATGAAAAAGTTCTAGCTTTGTCTTCTTCCCCAGTTTCTCACACAGAAGTCAATAAACAGTCACATAATATGGTTTTCAGGGAAATTTGAAAATTGAATTTGAATGTGAGATAAAATTTATTTTGTGACTAATAAATTTCAAAAATTCAAAAACTATTATGTCAGTTATTTAACTCTCCATTACAGTTGCAATTCTTCAAATAGTCATAAGCAAATGATTTAAGAAATTGCTTGAACCATTCTCACCAGAACCCCTTTTTTTTCAAAACGAAGTGCACATATTTTTACAAAGGTATCTTCAGATTCCCTTTAGAATTGTCTTATCAATAAAAAACTAGACTTACCAGATTATGATATATATATATATACATTTTCAATTTCATACAGTATTTTAAAGGAGTCAATATTTAGTAGGAGAAATATTTGGCATCGTCAGAGGAGACAGCAGAAAAGTCCCACACATAATAAATAAGGAAGCACTGGGTTTCTAAAGAAAGAGGTGAAAACAATATAAAAGCAAAAGAAAACTTAGATTTTAGAAGAGAAAATGAAATGCTATGGAGATTGCAAAGTACCATGCCGAGTCCACCAATAATCATTAAACTGGGTCATAACTAGCCAGAAGTTCCATGAATGTCTGACTTTGAGTCATTTGTAGAGAGAAGACATCACATTCTGTTAACCGCAAATTTCTTGGGTGCGATTCTCATCTGTGGCAGGGAACAGAAGAGTGGCTTGTGCATATCAGAACCACAGGAAATGTATTAAAGAGAATGATCATAGTAGGACTTAGACATGTGGAGGAGAAAATTGATCAGAAGGGCTCATAATAAAAATCCCTCTTGTCTCCTCCTTTTGCCCATTTGCTGAGTTGGCTGAGGCCACTGTTAGACTCAAATCTTACTTTTCACATTTACTTCTAATCTATTAAATATTTGCCATTGCTGTACCTAGGTACCAGATTTCAGACCTGTTTCTCAGTTTAGCTCATGTCTGCTTCCACCTAATGGCCTTCATCTCCCACCGAGCACTGTCACTCCTTTAGCTTCTCCCACAGTCACCTCTTCAAGGCGAGTCAATCTGAGCATCTGTTTCTTTTTGGAAATTCAGACAGTGTCTCTTGCCTTTGTCCTCTGATTGAAGACATCGGGAACACCAAACCTTCCTATTTCCACCTGTGCTGACAAGGCTTGCCTCGGCTGTCTCCTACCTTCATCTTGTTGCCTTAACTTTTACATGATCAAAGCTGGTTACATTGTTTTCTGTTTTTAAATGATAGGGATATTTTCTGTGATTGGAATGGAGACTGATTTAAAAAATAAAAGATGACAAACAGTGCTCACATTTGTACAATGATCTGCTTCCTTTGGGAAGCAAATCCCTCCAAAATCTCTATTAGTTGGTTTAAGTGGTATCTACTTTTAAAAATATGCCTCCTTATTTTCATTTCTTCACCTTGATATAACCCTTCTCCATACAATTTTTGGAGTTTGTGAATACTCCATTTTTCCGTCTTTTGCTATAAGAAGAAATTACGTTAAATATGCTCCCTCAGAATATTAATTAAATTTCCTATTTGGAGTCAATTCTATTTCTTTCATGAAATAAACTTACCTTCATTTTTACTTTACAGATTAAAAAATCTTTATTGGTACATTAAATATACGCATCATGATTGCACTCCATAATGGGGATTTGTACCAGTGTAAGACACAACTTAATTCTAATTTTTCCCCATAGCCCTATCCACCCTACCACCCCCCCATATACATAAAATTTGTTTCCTTACTTTTTTGTTGTAATCTTATTATTTTTCCCCCTTCACCCTATTTTACTTTGAGCATTTTCTATTTCACAATATATAACATACAATTGTAGGACTCATTTACATTTTTATTTTCTCATACTACAGAAAATATGTGATATGTACCTATCTGTGCCCTATCTATTTCACTTATGAGGATATCCTCAAGGTATGTCCATTTAAATATAAATGATTCAAACTTATCATTTTTATGGCAGAATAATATTTCATTCTGTAGAAGAACCACAGCTTTTTTATCCAGTCCCAGTTGATGGACACTTGTGTTGTTTCCAAGATGTAGCAATCACATATTGGGCTGCTATAAATATGGGTGCACATATGTCACTGTGATATGAGTCTTTTAATTCTTGTGTGTATATACCTAGCAGGGCAATAGCTGCGTCAAATGGGACCTCCAATCCTAGCTTTTTGAGGAATCTCCAAACTGATCTCCACAGGAGTTGTACAAGTCTACAGTCTCATCAGCAGTGGAGAAGGGTTCCTTCTTCTCTGCAGCCTCACCAACATTTGCCATTGGCTGATTCTGAAATGGCAGCCATTCTATATGGAGTGAAATGAAATCTCAGTGTTGTTTTCATGTGCATCTCTCGAATGACTAATGATGCTGAGCATTTCTTCATATGTTTCTTAGCTGCTCTTACTTCTTCCTCTGAAAAATATCTGTTCATTTCAGATGCCCATTTTTTGAATTGGGTCTTTAAATTTGGGTGGGCTGATTTTTTTTGAACTCTTTATATATTCTAGATAGTAGCTCTTTGTCTGAGGAACAGCTGGTAAAGATTTTTTCCCACATTGTTGGTTGCCTTTTTGCACTGTTGGTGGTTTCCTTTGCTGTGCAGAAGCTTTTTAAAAGAATGAGGTCCCATTTGTTGATTTCCTCAGCCAATTCCTGTGCTATAGAAGTTTTGTTCATGAAGTCTTTCCCTAAGCCAATGTCTTTGAGAGTTTTACCTAACCTGTTTAGCAGTAGGTTCAGAGTGTCTGTTTTAATATTTAGGTCTCTTATCCACTTTGATTTTAGCTTGGTACACGGTGAAAGAGTTAGATCTAGTTTTAGTCTTTGGCAAGTTAAAGCTCAGTTTTTCCAGTACCATTTGTTAAAGGCTATCTTTCCTCCACTGAGGATTTTTGGCTCCTTTGTCAAAGATGAGGTGGCTCAGTGTATCTGGAGTAGTTTCTGGATCTTCTAGTCTACTCCATTGATCCTCAGGTCTATTACTTTGCCAGTACCATGCAGTTTTTATCATGGTGACTTTATAGTATAGTTTCAGGTTCGGAGTTGTAATACCCCCCACCATGTCCCTGTTGCTTAGAACTGCTTTGGCTATTCTAGGTCTTTTGTGGTTCCAGATGAAAGGTTAGTTTTTTCTCTAGATCTGTGAAATATGCTGTTGGGATTTCAATCAGGATTGCGTTGAATGTGTAGAGTAGTTTTGGGAGTATAGCCATTTTGACAATATTGGTTCTTCCTACCCAGGAGCAAGGTATATCTTTCCATTTTTTGATATCTTCTTCTATCTTCTTTTTCAGAGTGCTATAGTTTTCAGAGTAGAGGTCTTTCACCTCCTTTGTTAGATTGATTCCTAGGTATTTTTTTTTTTTTTTTGGTGCTATTGTGAAAGGGACTGACTCCAATTTCTATCTCAGTGGGTCTACTGTTTGTGTATATGAAGACTATTGATTGTTGAATGTTGACCTTTTTAATTTACAGAATTTTTTTTGTTAGAAATGGAATATGGCTTTCTTAAATGACCAACTGTTGCCTCCCTGATTGTCTAATTATCTTTCTTTTTATATTTTGTATTTTTTCTCTTCTCCTCCAGCTTCTGGCCAGTTCCCCACAGTGAACTCTAGCATGGAGATCTATGTTTTCTTCTAGCATCTGCATGCTCCAGGCTGTTTTCTTCTGGCCCTGGACTGGCTGGCTTGGCCTCCACAGAGCTCTGGTCTTGGTTGGAAGTCACCATTGTCCCCAGTGGAGCCAATTATTCTCTGAACTTTCATGATGTTGTGTTTACTCCCTTCCTCTGATGAAATATACCTTCAAATAATTGTTCACAAAGCATATTCAGGAAGTAGACTGAGTCTTGTAATGGTTGAAAATTTATCTACTCCTCTGTAAAAACAGTTAATATCTAGTTTCACTTACCAGAAAATTCTGGATGAAAATAACTTCCTACTGAAATTTGATGTGTTTGTTTGACATGTATTATTAAGAGAGCCTGCAGAGAAATGTAGTCTAGTCTGATTTTTATTTCTAGTTCACACTGAGTATGACACATTGCTGTTTAAAGATATCTGTGCCTTTATTGGGCTAAAATTAATGTTACATCCAATTGTTTTCGTTTTACATTCCTCTGGCACTTCAAATATCAGCAATCATTCAAAGGGAAAAATATGCACGTATCCAATATAAATACACTTACTCTTCTTAAAAGTAGTCCCAAATTTTAAAAAAATAGTACCAAATATCTCAAGTGATATTCCATAGATGTCTCAAAATTTCTTCACTGCATTCAGAAACTTCTGAATAATAATTAAAAGGTAGATGATGTAGGAGAATAATAGGTGATGTACAATAAGGTTTTTTGTTTTTTTTTTTTTTTTTTTTTTTTTTTTAGCGGGTAGAATAAAAAAAGAGAATATTGAAAGTCTAGATCTGGAGATCTATACCCACGGACTTTGAAAAGATACTACATTGAAAATATGTGGCAGTGCCTACTTACATACAGAACACTTATTCCTTTTCTGAGACTGTGTCTTCCATTTTACAATAGTCCTAGAATTGCTCAACAACTTTACTTGCTTCTTGCTTCGTCTGGGGAGAGTGGATCTCTGTCTCTTGGGGCAAGGATGTAGGCTGGTGTGGCACAGCCCCTCTCATGAGAACCTGGCTCCTGGCCTTCCAGAGAATGAACTCTTTGCACTGATCCTTCATAATGACAGTTGAAAATCACCTTGCCAGAGGGCATCTGCGATCATCCAGAAGTGCTTGGAAAGTAGCTGGGTGAATCTTCATCCAGAACACACCCTTGGGAAGTCTACTGTTGGGGCACATCTGCTACAGATTCTTCATCAGTTTTATTTGTAACAAAAATGGTAGGGAGACCCTCACTTGCCACATTCCTTTGTTTGTCTCTTAGATGGTTCAAAACATGGACAATAAATAGAAAGGATTCTTCTCAGTCCTTGAAAACTAACAAAAATCAGCCTTGAATAACCTCCTTTGTTGAGGCTGTACTATGTAGGACATACCCTAGATCTATACTTGGCCTGCTTCAAACTTCTCTGCAGACATCCTCTTTTCTTGCCAGGCTGAAACCCTCCTGACAACCCCCTGGCACACATGGCTTTCTGCATGTACTAACCTGCAATTGCTTACCTATCTGCACCGTGCTAATTCAGGACCCGGGATAAATTTTACTCAAGGACTGAGTCTTCACACTTATATTTCCTTACTCTCTACATACATATTAAATATTTGCCTAATTAATGAACCGATACATGTACAGCATTTCTTATGCTTTATCCTTGCAGCTGAGGTGACAGCTATGCAATTGGTAATTAATATGTTAACAGAATTGAGACACACGCCAATGATTATGGAAGCACACAAAGGAAACCTTTAGAACATCAAGTGGTAGTTAATTATCTAGTAGCAAAAAAATAACACAAACCAAACCAAACACAAACACAAACCACTCAAATTTTCCAATGCTTGCACATGTTTCAATGCCTTTAATGTGTTGACATAATAATACATACATATAATTCATAAATATATACATGTCAACAGGCATTGAGGTATGTGCTATTCTCCTGAGTTCTATGGGTATTATTACCTCAAAAACAACTTTGGAGCTGCTCGCTCAAACTCTGCTTCTTAAATATATAGTACACAGGAAGAAGAGACATCACATAGAGGCAGTTGGACATCTCTCTGGATATCTCTGTAATTGATGAAATGGACCACTTCTGCAACAGCAGTGGTGCACTTACTTTAGGCAAGGAGAAAGGAACAAGGGTGTGAATCCATGAATAAGAGCTGGGAGAGAGGACAGTGGTCAGGTACACAAGTTCACAGGTGATCTTTCTTTTGCAGGAAGCCAGATTCCTTCCCATTTTATGGTATGAGCTTCATCGCTGACCTTCCTTCCTCTGAATCTTGCCTATCTTTGTAGCACTGACTTGTGCTCAGCTTCCTAAATCCCTTCAGAGTAGATTCAGATCATCCTAACCTCCCTGAATTGACAGCTTGCTTCATATCCACCCTCCACTCCACCACTGACTAACATTGCATGGTTGTTGGCTTCAAAAAGTCTGTACTGCTTTCTGTCACCCTAGAGATAAT
Source organism: Petromus typicus (assembly GCA_004026965.1). NCBI lineage: Eukaryota > Metazoa > Chordata > Mammalia > Rodentia > Petromuridae > Petromus > Petromus typicus. The sequence continues at coordinate 46,104 of PVIR01007092.1, forward strand.
GAAAAAGCTAAAAATTCTGGGCTTTGGATTAGCTGAGCTATTAGAAGCTTCTTCACTTAATAGATCTGTAATGTCAGTAAGAGTTACTTTTTTTAAATGGTAAAAAAAATCTTTCATCTAGTAAGATGGTGTGAAGGATCGTACCACTTTCCATTCAAGATCATAATTGATTAAATGACAGGATATTGAAGGTGCTTGGTACACAGCAAAACATATGTTAAATGATTATTCTTGCAGTTATTTCTTTGGGTGAGGTATTTTAAGAAAAAAGACACATGAATGACAGGTAGTGTTTATAGTAAACGTATTTTGGCATTTTAACTTAATGTTATATCTTATCATTAATGTGTTTAAATAATTAAACTATTTCTCATAGGTAGACTACACTGTTGTGATTGGATCTTAAATGTGCCACCGAAAGTTAACGTGTTGGAGGCAAGATAATTATGCTGGGAGGGGGAGACAATGGTGAGGAAGATTACAATGGGCAGAAAAGATTTAATAGTGGCTTTGGATCCTTTATGTTTGAGGACTTGTAAAATAAATATTTAAAAGTCATGTTGCAAATACAGTATATTTTCATCTTTTCCCCCTCTAAACTCTTTCTGTAGTGAATAGCATTGTCATTTGTCAGATGACTACTTAGATATCTTCATAGGTTAACTTAAATAATTTCAATTAGTATATTTTCCCCACAATAAGCAGTGAGGATTACAAAGTACATATTTAAAAAAATTGGACAGAAAGAATTATGATTAAATGAGAAAAAAGAATGTCATCTTAAGCACATCATAAACAAGATCAACCCAGTTACTTTGTATGAAGGAAATAAAGCTTTGATTTTTGTATTGTGTAATTTTAGGAACAAGAAAATCTTGCAACTCCACAAATATCTTCACATAGCAAAAACTAAATCTATATTATTCTGAATGTTTAAAAAAGAGATAAATATTTTTGTCTTAAGATGGGAGATTACAAGATTCAAAATGTCTTTAAAGTGAACACATTTGTCAAAAAGATAACTACATACTTGGCTGCTATTGATTTATTTTCCAACATCCATTTACTGAACTTCTGGTAATGACACTTGGACTTCCATTTTGGTGAGTCAGTCTTGCTCTACTTTATCCATGTATTTTGTTCAAATGTGAGATCAATGTCATTCTTAGATGAAGGAGATGTCATGTGACATAAAATGGCCATGTATGGCACTCTTTTGGCCTTAGAAGTTATTTTACAAGGACTCAGTTCAAGTTAATTAGGCTCTCAAAGAAAATTCCATTACTTTTGTATTGTGATAGGAAGATACACTTTCTTTTCTGTTTGACTTGAATCTATTGGAGCTTTAGTTTGTGTTTGTCAGCAGCCTCACAGGAAAGCTAACAGAGCCAAGAAGTGGAAAAATCAGATGGTTGAGGTTGAGCCCATGGACTGGGCATGCTTAAACTGCTCCTTGTCTTGAACTTTCCACTTACACTAGTCTGTAAATGACCTGTTTTGTTCAATCCAGGTGGTAGGAGTTTGATGATCTGTAACACTAGGAATATAATGCAAGTTTTAGTCTAACTAATGCATAATAATCTGAACGTGACTTTTTAACATTTTTAAATGAGATGCCAATAGTATAGGAAATACTTAATTCTAAAATTAATATTAATATTCTAAAAAAATAGAAGAATGTGGATAATCCAACCAAGACTAGAGAAGAGCACTGGAAAGTGAAGAGAGGATATGAATGCAACTGTGTAATGTCTTGCCATTGGCTGTACCAACAGTTAGCCATCTGGCAGGTAAGGAACTTGGAAATCTCCACTCTCCCCTAACAGGAAAGAGGTAAGCAAAAAAATCAGTGATTCTCTGAATCTGTGAAAGAAGATAAAGACACAGGGAAAATTGCTGCTTCCAAGTTGCGAATGAAGACAGGCAAATACAGACCCTCATAATCAGGACTTACAGGAACAGAAACCCCTACCTTATTTGAAGTGGGAGGAAAACATGACTCCTAACTGATGGTATTATAAGTTCAACTGGACAACTCTGAGTCAACACTCCAGGCAGATCTAGCCATACAGACAGCCCACATACTTCAGTGAGTGTTATGTTCAGAACCTCAATTAGAACTTCAGCATATACTGGAAAAAAATTCCCTGATGCTTTCAAGAAGGGAGGAGAAAAGTCACCACATGGAGACATACTAGAACACTCTTTCCTTAAGGCCAGCCCTCAGGAGAAGCTGGTTAACTGGAGCCTAAACTGTGGGAAATACCCAACTTCACCCCACTCTAGCTTTCTTCTCCACCTACTGGTGAGGCGGAGCTGAGAAGTACTTCTGAAGTTCACAAGGAAGAAACAGAGATCATCAACAGACTGTGTATGGCCTAATCTTAGGACAAGAAAAACTTCTCTTCACATCATTAAGGCTTATTTCCAGCAGTACCTCAGTAATACAGTACGTGATGTCCAGCTATCAAGAAAATTTTTACAAGGTACACTAAAGGCAAAAACACAGCTTAAAGAGACAAAGCAAGTATCATAATATGATATGACAAGGATGTTGGTGTTATCAGACTAGGAGTTTAAAACAATCAATAAAATAGTACGCAAAAACATACGAACCATGTAACAGAGATATAAAAGTGCAAAGAGAGAATAAAAAAGAAATGCTACAGAGAAAGACTTTTGTAAGAAGTGAAGAAAATATACAGTAGGTTTGTTTGTAGACTGGATTTGGTTGAAGAAAGGATCTCTGAGCTTGAGTATATCTCAACAGAAATCCATAAAACTGATTAATGGAACAGAACAAAGAGACCAGAAGCAGAACCACATAATACTATCAACTGGTCCTTAACACAAAGGCCACAGCAATGCAATGGAGAAAAGTCAGTGTTTTTAACAAATTGTACTGAAACAACTGGACAATTACATGCAAAAACACTGAATATGTGTTTGGCACTTATATATGTATTTTGGTGCTTATGTCTGTGCCAAAGAAAACTGAAAAAAAAATTCACAAATGTAAATATAAAATGCAAACCTGTAAAAATTCCAAGAGAGGGTATATATAAATTTTAGGTGATCTTGAGTTTGGTAATGGAATTTTGAATACAATATGGGGTCACTATTCATAAAAGAATGAATTTCTAGAATAAGCTGGACATTTCTAAAATAAAAATTTCAACCTACAGAAGATACATTGGCAAGCATAAAAAATTAAGTCTCATACTTAGAGAAAATATTTGTAGAAGGCTTATCAAGAGTACTGTCCAAATATACAAATAATTCTTAAAACTCAGTAATAAGAAAATAAAAACTTGTTTAAAATAGTACAAAGCATTTAGCAAGACACCTCAAAAATATGATATACAGTAAGAAAGTACAAATATGAGATGATGTTTTGCATCCTATCTTATGTAGGAAATGTGAACTAGAATAGTGAGATACCATTCTATGTGTCTTGGAATGGCAAACATCCAGAAAATATACAGCATGAGATGCTAGCAACCATACAGAGAAGCAATTAGCTCTGTCTCTTGGTGGGAAAGCAAAATGGTCCAGTCTACTTGGAGGAGAGTTTAGCAATTAACTTAAAAAATAAACATACTCTTGTACTATTTGATTCAGTGTCCTGCTCCTGCATATTTACCCAAAGAAGCTGAAAAATTAGGGACACACAAAAGTCTCCACATGGATATCTACAGTATTTTATTCACAACAAAACTTGGAAGCAATTATAATTTTCTTCTATAGTCAGGTGGGTAAACAAACTGTGGTATATCCAGACAATATTATTTAGCATTAAAAAGAAATAAGCTATTAAACCATCAAAGGACAAAGAGAAACCTTAAACCTGCATATTACTCAGCGATAGGAACTAACTGGAAAAAGCTAATTACTAATTACTCTATATTTCATTCATAGATCATAGATTCATAGATTGTAACACATATTTCATCTGAAGAGGGTTGATAACAGGAGGCTGTGCATGGCTAAAGGGGTGTACATATGGGAAAACTCTAAATCTTCTCCTTGAGTTCATTATCAACTTAGAATTGCTCTACAGAAATAGTCTTCCAAAAAATAGGCCAGGTTACGATTCAAGCAGGGCACAGTAAGGGTAGCACCTAGTCAAAAACAAAATTAGCTTTAAGAAACAAAGGATACCAGACATGTGGATCATGGTGAAGGTTATGGTTTCGACCTAGACCGCCTCTCAACAGCAGCAGAAAGGGGACTGGAAAATAGGGCTGCAGCTGACTTGCTGTTGGGAGGTGGGGCCAGCCAGAGCAGGTTTTGGGGTGTGACTTGGAAGGGAACATCTTCCCCTCAGGTTCTCTCTTCCTCCCTGCTTTGAGGCTATCATGACACCAGTGAGCAGCTTTTCTCCATCCAGGCCCTTCCTGCTTTGGAACCAACCAAATGTGGACTAAACCCTCTAAAACCATGAGGCAAAATAAATCTCTCCTGTAATTTGTATGTGTTGGGTATTTCGTCCCAGGGATGATAAAGCAGCTAAGACAATAAAGGAGGAGGTCAGACAAGGCCAGGAGAGCTGGAGACAGCCTTGCCAAGAACACTGGTTTTCTCTGGTGGGCAGGGGGTGACCCTTCCACAGAATTGCCACAGCAGGCAGCAATACTCTTGTGGAGAATACTTACCAAACAGTCCTTATTTGGTACTTACAAATAGTGTTTATTCAGATATTAATGTTCATTAAAGCTTCCTATCTTAGGTGTTAGAAAAGTTGCAATGTTAAATAGTGATGCTGCATTGTAAAAAGACCCACCAAGACTCCTATCCCCTATGCTCCTCCTCATGGGCATAAACTTCTTTCCTGTAATTCATGTCAGTTAAAGGCAAATGGAACTGAGCCTCCTGCAAGGCACAAAACTTAATAGACAACATAGCTTTTGATATGTTAAGCTACCTCGATCCAACTCTGATGTGAGACCACCTAACTCTAGGTCTATGTAACACTACTCTCTGTTGCATGCTTTCTCTCTTTTCTCTTCTCTCTCTCTCTCTCTTGTCTGTCTGTCTCTTCTCTGTCTCCCTCTCTTTCTCTCTTCTGTCTCTGTTTCTCTCTCTCTCCCTTCCCTTTTCTCTTCTTTTTCTTCCTTTGTTTTCCCTTGCTCTAAGTCTCCTGCTGTGGGAGCCGCTCACCTTTAATAAAATCTCCTGATGGACATCCCAGAGTGTGGCATGGTTGTTGAGCATGGTCAGGTCCTCCTCTCCCTTTAACAACAGGCAAACATGGTTGAAAATCATTGCTGCAAGACAATGAATGTATTCTGATATCAAAAGATACGACTGTCCCAAATACTAGATGTGGAAAGCTTGGGCACTTTTCAGGAAAATGTTTCTTTATCACTCCTGATGACTTCATTACTCGAGTTATTTCTGGTCTTTCTTTCTGTTACTTCCTTTCTGTTCCTCTGATCAGCTATTTTGAAAGGCTTGTTCCAGGGAGGAATATGTTAGAGTCTGACTGAGATTTCTTCTGACCCAGAGTTTTTGTCTTTTCTCAGTCTTCATCTCTCAGTCAGCTGTAAACAATGCACGTTCTGTCCTACTCGTCACTGTGGTAGACAGATTGCCTCTTGGACATATGGCTACTCTGTGTGGTTCCTCATTTGTCCGGCTTCTTTCATCCTGCTGTCAGTTTATGCGTCTCATTCTCAGAGTCCTAAGTCAGATGTTCCAACTTTGCACCACACAGGACATACCCTTTGCCTTTGAAAAGCACTCAATGGGTTTTCCAAGTCAGAAGCTCTGTCTTTTTACTGTTCTTACACATGTGCTTTCTTAATTACCACCTTTTTCACAACTATCTGCCAGTTTTGCAGTTCTGGGTTTAACATGTATCCTAATTTTGCCAAAAATAGAATTTAGAATTAATTTCTCATTCTCCACAATGCTTATGAATGATTTCTGGAAGTCATTGTATAAATATTAATATCACACTATTTTCACAGCCAAAATCTATTGTTCTCATATCTTTTTTGTTGTATATATTTTTTTAAATTTAACTTTATTGTGAAATAGGTATCTTATATACATATGATCATACTCAACATTGACAATTTGTACCAGTATATGACATGACTTCTCATCTTTTCCCATTCCCCTATCTACCCTACAACTCCCACCCACTATGTCCATGAGCTTCGTTTTGTTATTTTTGGTACCATCACAATTTTTTCTTTTTCCTCATTACCCACCCCGCCCACATTTCCCTCTGAATATTTTCTATTTTACAATATCTAACATAGATTGTAGAGTTCATTTACATTTTCAGTTTCTCATATCAGAGAAAAGATATGGTATTTACACATCTGTGGCCTATTTATTTCATTGTTGGTAATAGTCCTGTTTGGGAGAAATAATTCCGGGGTCAAAATTGACCAAGCCTTCCTACTTGCAGACAGACTTTGGATTTAATTTTTGTCCTCACCTCTGGTAGCAACGGGGACTGGAAGGTCCCACATGCTGTGATGCTTCAGGCCAGAAATGCACCCGGATCTGCCTAACTTCTCTAGAACTGTTGCTGACATCTGCCCTGTCCTGCAGGATCTTTATCTACATAACTTCTCTAGGACTCTTGTTGGCCTCCTGGTCTTTTAGAATGTATAAAATGAAAAGTATAGCCAACTTGGATCTGGGATGATAAAAGGTGTGGCAGGCTGAGGTCTGGGGTCCCTGTTGCCACAAAGTTGCATGGATCAGACCCAGGCTCAGCATCTTCTCTAAGACCCGTTTCTATTTAATTATGAGTTCTTCACTGTGTGCGGTTGACTCACAAAAGTTGAGAACCTAATGCAAATGTTTTAGTTATGTGCCTTTCCTACATTTCACTTAGGAGTATGTCCTGAAAGTACGTCCATTTAAGTATGAATAACTCAAACTTGTCATTCTTTATGGCACAGATGAATGGCTCACTGAGTATTTGTGAAGAATACTTGTAATCTCCAGGTTTACCCTCCTGTGAATCCTTTATCTTGAAAGAATCTTTGATTTTCAAAAACTTTTTGATAGCCAAAGAGGGTGGTGTATCCCTCTAGATAGACTGGTGGCCTACACACAGCACTTATGTATTTCTCACAGCTCTGAAAGTTGGCTGAGATTGGGATATCAGCATGGTTAAGTTCTCTACTCTAGAAAATCAGTTTCTTACTGTGCCTTCAGACACCCCAAAAGAGGGCAAAATGGCTTTCGGGGGTTTCTTTTATAAGGACATTAGAGGAAACAGGCTGAAGGAGATGTAACTAGAACCTTTGCTGTTAAGTGTCTTCTGTGAGTCTGACAGCACAAGATGAATTAATTAATAAATAGACAGAAAATGAGACTCAGAGAAGATGTTAAGCTTGGGCCTGATCCATGCTACTCTGGGTAGCAAAAGACGGCAGATCCAAGCTTGTTGTACTTTTTATTCCATTCATTTTAAGTAACAAAGGACTCAAAAGACACATTGGGCAGGGCAGACAGGGGCAATATTCCTTAAGCAATTATGTAGGTCCTGACCTGGAGTATCAAAGCATGTGGAACCAGCTGAGTCCCTGTTGCTATAGAAGGTGAAGTCAAGTCCCCAAGTTTGTCTGCAGGTAGGAAAACAGCCCAGTCACAGTCCTGATTGTGCAATAAGATTTCTCCCTACAAGATGCTAATCTTATTTATGAGAACTTTTCCTCACAATCTCACTACCTTTGATACGTTTCACCTTCCAAAACATTATGGGTGAGGTAGGACTTCAACATATTAATTTGGCAGCAACATAAATATTTAGCCCATTGCAGACAGAAACAGTGACTTCAGCTCTGGTGATGGCTTAAACAGAACAGAACTAAAGGGAAAAATAACAGTAATCATTTGTGGCACATTCCAAGCCTGACTTTCAGGGTTTCTAATTCGTTTTTAGAGCTCATTCTTCTTTCAAGGTCTGGCAATGCAGTTGTTCTTTTCTGGAGTGACATGCTTTCCTTCAGTTCACTGAATGCCTAGGAGCATAACTGAAGGCTTAGTCATTTTTGACAGCTGGTTTTAACTCAGTAGAATGTAGTAATTGTTTCAAGTGAAACTTCTTTTTGTAATTTCAAAGAACTGGTTAATTCTTGCACAGTTATGCTATGTGAACATATGGTCCACTAGTGAATTAATGACGCAGGAAAAAATTTCTGCTTAGGTGGGCAAGCCATTGTCTCCCCAGGCAATCATGGCCCTGACCATTATGCTGCCCTTGAGAACAGGGAGAGTCTCCTTGTCTCCCCAGAACCATCTTCCTTTCCACACTGCCACTGTGACTTCATCTCACTTGTTTTCTCTACTAAAGAGTACTTATTCCTTGGACAAGTTCTGAGCATGATATATTCTTTTTATTTAGAAGTACAACAAAGAAATAGTGCCATAAAAATATTTAGGTTTAGTAAAATAAAGATCAGGAACATTATTATTATTAAGCAACATTAGAGTTAAAATATTTATAAAACATCCTTGGACATGACATACTACTCTACATTTCAGAAAAAGTATATTCAGATCTGTAAATAAACTTTTAGAACATAACTAGTTACTGGGATGCAAAGCACACACTAGGAGAAAGATAGGTTCAAGGTTTTTCATTTTGTATCATAAATGAAAATATAGATTTTGCTACTACTAAAAAAGAATAGCTTAAGGAAATGAATTAAATTTTTACATTAAAAATTAACTTCATTCACAACTGTAGTTTTGATTTTTTATCATAATATTTGTACGTGAAATTTAGTCCATGAAATATCACACATTTGCTGAACTTCCAATATAACTACTGATCTGAGGCTAATGCTGTAATGTTTCTCTTGTACATGCTCTTCCATTTTTGTGTCAAAATAATCTTTATAAAATCATAAAATATTTTTGATATTATATTTTAAAATCATAATACAATAGCATTTTAAAACAAAAATCCATCAAAATAGGCCTCAAACAAGACTGACTTAATAGTTCATTGCTAGACTGGTACAGGTTGAGCATTGCTAAATCAAATATATGAAACAGGTTGTATTATTCAGCTTTTTGTCACTATGACAAAATACCAGAGAAAATCAACTTAAAGAAGAAAAGGTTTATTTTGGCTCACAGTTACAGAGATTTTATTCTCTGGTAAATGAGCTCCATTGCTTGTATGCTTGTGGTAAGATGGAAACATAACTGAAGAATGGTGGGGTAGAAGAAAGCTGTTCCTCATGGAAGCCAGGAAGCAGAGAGTGAAGGAAAGAGCCAGAGAAGGAGCTAGAGACCAAAGGTAGTCCCTGAGGTCACAGCACCATGCTGTACCCTTCAAGGAGCCCTTTCCTATTTCTATCATCTTCTGGTAAAGCCATGAAGTTAGGATTTCATCAGTGGATTAATAGCAATGTGTCTTTTATTGAAATCACTTTTTAAAAATTTAAATGTTCAATGTACTTCTCAATTTCTCCTTGTATTTCTGTATCTTATGCTTCCAGACTGATCTTTTGACTTGCTTTAGCCAACAGAGTGACATAGAAGCAATGGGTAGGGGCTAGTTCAGACTTTGGGATGTTCTGCCCTCTCACTTGGACCTCTGGAAAATGAGGCACTGTGTAGAGCACAGAAGGCCTGGTCTTCTTGCCTGAGGCAGCAGCAAAGCAGCTGGAGCCTCTAGCCAGCTTATAGACACAGGGATAGTTTCCCTGCGGTACTTTCCAAGCAGACTGCAAAAAGTCACATACTCGGTTCTGGGATGGGGTGTTATACAGCAAAACCTAACTGCCAACTCTTCACAGGCATCACTGTGGGTGGAAAGCATTAACCTGGCTGTTCTACCTTGAATGCAAATGCCAAACCTCTGAATGCTTATGTGATGCCACCACTCTGGTGACTCAGTGTACATGCTGTTTCTGGGTCTTGAATGTTCCTGAAAAGCTCATGTGTTGAAGGCGTGGTCCACAGCCCATAGCACTTCTGAGAGGTGGTAGCCCCTTTAGGAGGTAAAGCCTGGTAGGAGGAAGCTCAGTCACTGGGGAGTGCCTTGAGGGTGGTATAGGGTCCTCAGTCCCTTCCTTTCTCTTTGGCTTCCAGCTGCCATGAGGGAGCTTTTGCTGCTTCATGTTCCTGATTCACCACAGAGCCAAAGCGAGGGAGCTGGCTAACCACGGAGCAAAGCCTCTGGAGTTAGGAGACAAAATAAACCTTATCTCCTTCTAAGTTATTTATCTCAGGTGTTTCTTTTTACAGTGATACATCCCTTAAGGAACAAGTTATTAAAATATTGTATGAAAGTACTTTCAGGCCATATATGCAAGTGCAAATGAAGCAAATGAATTTCACGTTCAACACAGGTCCCTTCTGTAAGGTAATTCATGATGCATATGCAAATATTCCCAAATTTAAAACAAATCTGAAACACTTCTAGTCCCTAAATGTTAATCTATAGTAACTATTTTCAGTCTTTCATAAGCTAGTCATGTCTATAGTGATCATCTTTTCAAAAGATCTTTTATGCAATCCTCAAATATAAATATATTTATTTCCCTAAGCTTTTATATCCACAGGGACTGGCACCAGTGGAGGAGCAGGGAAGAGGGACTGTAACTGTTGAGTGAGACAGGGAGGCAAAGAGAGATGGCGGCCTTGAGGGGCAAAGCGAGCCGGCTCACAATTACAGGTGTGGCTGGTGGGAGAAGGAAGCTGAAGTAGTTCCCACGGGGGTCCCAGTGTCTTGGCAGAGCTGGAAGGAGGGAACACAGGACAAGAGCAGGAATAGGAACAGTGAAGGGAACAAGTCCAGCCCTAGTGCCCCCAGTTATGGGGCACATGGACAGATGGAGGCTGAAGGTCCTGATGTCAAGGAAATTCAATGTATTAGTGTAGTCTACAAGAATAGAAGAAATCAGGAAGGAGGTAGATGGACTGAAGTCTACAAGTAAAACAGAGCTGACGGAAGGACCTGTCTCCATGATGTCCTTGAGGTAGAAATGGACAGAGGTCATAGAAGTGGCAAGACAGAGGTCTATGTTCAGAGCCTGAGAGGATGGAGTGAATTATGCTGAGTAATTGAAGATGGTAGCAAGTTCCAAATTTCTGCGTAAAGCACCATAGAGACAGAGGCCACTGGGCTTCAGCCTGGGAGGTGGTGTGGAGGTAGGCTAGATGGTATAACAATGCACCAGGTTGTCTTAGTGTTGCTTCACTGTGATAAGACACTTGAGGAAAAGCTTAGCTGGAGTCACAGTGTTGGGGATTTCAGTCCGTAATGCTTGGCCACGTGGCCGACAAGCTGTATTTCTCTCGCTGTCAGAAAGCACACAGAGAGCAGAGGTCTCGGTGTGCCACTGAGGCAAGCCTGCGGTGGCTTCCTCCCTTTCACCAGTGCCACCTCACTTCTGAAACTTCCCTAAAGCATCATGGATCTTGGGTGGACACTCTAGATCCAAAGGATAGCATGGGTGAGGTGAGTATGGGCAAGGATTCCATGCCATAACATGACTGAATAAGGAGTAAACAGCCACATTAACCCATTAGAACAGGAGTGAGTGGTTTGGAATGAACAATGATACATTCCATTTGGTTGATTAAAGGCTATACATGCAGACAAGACATAACAATCACTGGGTGGATGGGCTGGGGATTTAGCTCAGTGGTTCTGGCTTCTAACCTGGCAAGCGCAAGGTCCTGAGTTTGATCCCTGGTAACCACATACAACAATGCCAGGTGTGGTGGCACGCAGAAGGCAGAGGCAGGAGGATTGCTGTGAGTTCAAGGCTGGCCTGGGCTACATAGTGAGCTCAGGGTCAGCCTGAACTACAAAGTGAGACCCTGACTCAAAAAATAAAGAATTACTGGGTGGAGATGTGGAGTAGACAGTTTCAGATCAGGCCCAGTGAGCTGTAGGAACACTAAGTACACCTCAGATGATTATTAGTGAGAGGTCTGGCCTCTTATCTGAATGCAAGGGCTAAGTGTTTTTCATTTGTTTAATGGCATCAGGGATTGCTCACTGATGTCACCTACATTTCGAATGACACAGGAATCACATTAAAAAACTTACTACAAGGAGCTGGACATGGTGGTACATGCCTATAATTCCACCACTCTGAGAAGCTGAGACAGGAGAATTACAAGCTGGAATCTGGCCTACGCAGTTTAGCTACTTAGTTGTCTCAAAACAAAAAGTAAGTAAATGCATTCTGCTTTGCTTTCAGTAGCCTGTATTTGTTATAGAGATGTTAGCTGGGAGCCTTATGGTGGGTGAAGAGAGGGATTATACTTTTCTTTCCCTATAAAGAAAGGATGAATACTAAGGGTAAAACAAAGCCACAGGCTTTCTCCAATCAAAACTCTGTTCCATTGTGGGTGTGGCTTGGCTCACATTATAGAATCTTGTAGGTAATGGTCATTCCAACTGTGAAGTACACATACATACATAAAACTGGTCTGAATATCATAAGATCCCTGGGGCTCCTGCAGAAAAGAAATGTAAAAAACTTCTAGAGACATCTCCATACATGGCACTCTGGAGATCCCTGTGTTTAAAAAAACAATCAAAAAAAAAAAAAAAAAACTATTTGGCAGGAATGAGATCAGAGAAATGTTACAAACTGATCACATAAATAAACTACCATAATGCAGAATAATGGGATCAACAGATCAAGAATAATTGGAATGTAGAAGTGAGATAGTCCAACATACATTTAGTGAGAATTAGATAAGGAAACAGGGTGAGATGAGGAGAAGCAATATTTTAAAAAGACAGTTGCTACATTTGTCTACATAGTAGTTAAGGTTCTCAGCTGTAAGAAGCAGGTAAGTCCCCTTGCAGTTCAGATCTGAAATCCCCACCTCTCAAAGGCCAATGTGTTGAAGGCTTGACCCCCAGACGACAGCGCTAACTTGCAAGTGACAAACTTGTGATAGTGGGTGAACAGTGGATGTTCTTGGTCACTGGGAGCAGGCCTGGGAAAAGAACTGCGGGACATTGGTCCCTTCTCTCTCTGTGCTTCTTGGCTGTCATGAGATGAGTGGTTGCTCTCCTATGAGTTCCCACCACAATGTGCCACCTCATCCCAGACCCAGGAGCAAGGGGACTGAAGCTTCTTAACACATGAGCCAACATGAGCTTTTTGTCTTTATAAATTGATTCTTTAATGTGTTTTGTCACAGTAACAGAAAACTGCAATAAAGACCTACGAAGAACATACCATTTCTTAGGGAATCACATACTATAGAACAGTTCACTATGAGTGAAGACACATGAAAAAGTTGGGGTTTTTATCTTACTACTTCAGTTGTGTCAATCATGCCTCCATTCCTCACTCCTACACACTGCACTCTTTGAAAGTTGGAAAAAAAAGCAGGTTAATGAGAATAAAACCTATAGTAAAATGTAACAAAATTAGTCTTTACTAAAAAAGGAAGTTCAGCTGAGCTAACATACCACTGCACTATGCTCAACATATCTTAAGACTTGCTAATGGAATACTGTGTTAATAAGATGCTATTTTATCAACATGCTGTATTTACCAGATTTACTAAGAAGTCAATAGGAAATGTGAGAAGTAAATTGTCTATAGAATAATTTAAATAATTTATTCATTATGTAATCAAATCATTTTTGATTAAGATGGTTTATAAACAATGGGCTCAAAAAGCTAAGCGAGAAGGAGAGAGAGAGAAAAACTGAAAAGCAGTTGCCAAAAGAAGCCAGTGGGTTAGGAAAGGTTGCCCTTCGGAACTCAGGAGGAGAAAATACAATAGTTCTTTTTATATAAGGGAAATTTGCAGCAGGCCTTTAATACACAAGACAAATTCAACTGCCCTTCATGCAAGGTTTTCAATGCAGAATTTCAGAATATCAAATAAATAATTTGACGGTGCCAGAGATGTTCCTGAAACATTATTGTTACCTTTTGACACAACGCTATTATAACCTTTTGACATGTGGCTAAGAGTTACGTCTTTTCTTTCAACTTCATATGATTTTAGTTAAATTTTTGGGGTTTTTATTTTTACTTTCTCACTCAGATCACTTAACCCCTTATATCTTGTTTTTGAAAATAAAGTGATTAGTGGTACTAATCACTTTATTTTCAAAAACAAGATATATACGTTTTTTGAGACAGGGTCTCGCTTTGTAGTTCAGGCTGGCCCTGAGCTCAGCCTTAAACTCACATCACAGCAATCCTCCTGACTCTGCCTCCCGCATGCTGGGATTACAGGCGTGAGCCACCACGCCTGGCACTGTGGTATGTGGTACTGGTTACTGCTGGGGTGAGTCTCCACGCCCAGTATTGTTATGTGGTTACTGGGGATTGAACTCGGGCCCTTGTGCTTGCAAGACAGGTGCCGGAACCACTGAGTTATATCCCCGGCCCAGATTAGTGGTAAATATTGAATAAAGTTTTCTAGACAAAATCTAACAAGCCCAGTTTTTAAAAACTAGTGACTGGTTCATGTTTACCTTCCCAGTTCAGTAGCTTACACGTTAAGACTTCTGCTGTTACATTTTAGTATAACAGAAGGACTCAGGGCCCTGCAACAGCAGTCATAGTGTGCCACATGCTGGACTTTCAACAAAATAAATGCATCTTTAAGGTGTAGGTATCTGAGACAGGGTATCTCATGCCACTGTCAATACATAACCACTTGTATTGACTTTGCATAAATTTAACTACAGAAAGACCTAAAAAATATGGAAACAAGTATTTAAAATTACAAAGTATCATTACCAAGTCTTCAGATAGTTAAATATTTTGGTTACTATATTGCTATTATCATGTCCATAGAAATCATTTTCTAAGAATTCTAGAAAAAGAAATAAAACTATGTTTACCTTCTCTTTGGTTAGTATAACTGAATTCTTATTTACCCACAGTATACAGTAGCATCTATAGATGTATAGTAGATTGTAAGACAATCTTAATTACTAGTAAACATCTAAATGAATGTCTGTCATATAAAAAGTAAAATCACTCCCAAGAAAACAAAATTATGTTGATTAATTGTAACAGTGTATATAAGCATATATGATGTACATATATATTTTTATAAGAGCAATTAAAAAAATCTTCCAGTCATATTTAATAAAATACCTCTTTAAATAGTGTGAATATTATTATTGTTTTAAAAGTTAAAAAAGCAAACAACTTATGAACATGAAAGTTTGCTTGTTTCTTTTCTAGTCCCTCTGCATGTCTGACAGTTCTGTGCAGCAGACCCTTCATCACTATCCTTTTTCCTGAGATGAAACAAAGATTGTCTCACAGGTCATAACCGCCAAACAAAACACCTCTTCTGCTCATGCATGTGACGGACTCACGTACGACAGCCACTATTACGGTTAGTGTCTGACTCAGCAAAACCATCATTAAACGTGAAAAACCCCATAGGACTCACTGAACTAAGATATCTGAAAATATGAGACTTTAGAAGTTTGCTGTCAGATAGTTCTGCACATGTGGAGCAGATATCTCTTCGCCAGTCACTGTTCTGAAGCACAGTGCCACAAGGACTTTTAACATAGGCACAACTTGTTAGGAAAATAATCTGTTTCCAAAAACCAAACTTTCAGTTTATGTGTGTTTTTCCTGAATATTATTACAAAGGATTTATTTATTACTTACTTTATACTCGAGTCGTATTAAAGGAAGAAAAACACAGGAAAAAAAAACACGTAAAAAACGTTTGTCAAAAGCAAAATCTGATTGATTTACACAGATATATCTGCCGTGTGGAGCACTCAGGACACTAGTACCCAAATCCTGAGTACGGATTCGCAGTGCCATCAGTACGAAAGCCAAGTGAACATCACTTGAGGCACGGTTGTTTCACAGGTAAATTGATTTTACTATTTTTTTAATAAACCAATTATTCGATCATGATTTAAAAATCAGCGACTTGCTCACTTTGATGTAAACAAACACGCAAACGTACAAATAGCAACCAGCGTTACTTTGGGGGCTGAGTATGACAGGTGAGGGTCCTCAAGCTGGAGGCTCTGAAGATGCTCGGAGCCACCTGCGCTCCTCGGGCAGTTTGGGCTCAACGCGCCCACAGCAAACCGTGCAGAACTTAACACTGCGACCCACCCTGCTCACTGAAGGTTTTGCAGGGCTTCCCCGAAATCCAGGGCTTTTTTTTTTTCCAAAATCAAATTACAGTGAATAAAGTCACTTCCCTGCTCCCCAGCCCCAAGAAGTTAGTGAAACCTTTTCCAGAGTGTAGATCAGTTAGTAGCCTTGGGCAACCCCAGATCAATAGTGTAAACGCGTCTTAAATCGTCCCGGGGCACGGCACGCGGGGCAGAGGAGGGCGACCGCGATTACAGCCGGAACAAGGTGGCCGGGTGGGGATCTTGCCGGCCGGAGGCGGACAGGGGAGGCGGTCTGGTCTGGGAGGACCGCGGAGGGGCGGCGAGGCTCGGAGCCAGCCGAGGCGCGCGAGCAGGCTGGAGCGGAGGAAGCGTTCGCAGTCTAGGGACACACTGCGGAGTTGCGGGGCTTTTTACCTGCTGCGCTTCCCGGGGTTCCGGAACGCAGACGGCCGCTGCCTCCG